>CATIWO010616255.1:0-24718 GCA_949673435.1 Macaranga tanarius | reverse complement strand
TTGTTGTGAAATTGGAAGCATGATTGTATGGGTTATTTGAGCTAATAAAGACTTGCTAAGTATATATATATCACTTAATTAATTCTTGAGAAATGATATATATATATTATTATGTTAGTAATTGCTTATTGAGTCGCAAGCTCACCCCTTTGCAACTATTTTTCAAGAAATAGTTAGTCAGAGCTTGAGGTTGCATTGCTAGTGATTCCGGAGACCCGAGGTGTGCTTAGTGAAACGACTTCCATTTTCATTGGTCATGCACCATTTTGCATTTGTAAAGAATTATGAGCATATGAGCATTTCCATTGTAAGGATGGTGTGGAAATAGCACTTTGTATGTGCATATGAACTTGGGAATGTGAGGATGTGTGTATGATTTGTAAAGTAAATGATTAAAGTTGAGAATATATATATATATATATACATGCATTTGTGATTTTTATGAGAGAGAGTTGTGTCATTTATGTGTGTGAATGTGCATGACATTAATTTATGTCCTTGAAGGAATTTTTAATTCTTTCCAAGTAGACACGTGTTTGGGTGATGTTGAGGCCACGTGCAACGGGTCTCACACTATCAGTCCTGAATGTGCCTCCACCGAAGGAGGAGACGCCGCAAGTCTGGTCTTAATCAACCGGCAAAGAGCATCGGGAAACGAAGGAGGTTGAAGAATCTTTTCAAGATCGACAGAAAACTCAACCTGCGTTGATGGAGGGCGAGTTGTTTGAGACTGCGAGAACTAGTGGAAAGGAGAAGAAGAATTTCTCTCTCTCTCTATGTTATTCTTAGGTACGTCAAACCTAGGTGAGAGAAAATTTGTTTTTATGAGGGATGAAGAAATGATCCACGTGGCCAGGGATTTTAATTCAAAAAGTAATTTTTTTCACATCATTGTACAGGTATTGGGCCACGTCAGCATTTCGGTAATGATTTCGCCGGATTACGATGACAGGGGTTCGCTGTGACTAAAATTGATACTTAAGGATTTTAGTGTGCCAAATTGATTCTTTGGGACGACAGTGGGAAAGGGGTAAAACTTTAGGGACGATGAGTGTAAAAAACCCTATATTTTCGTCTAATTTATTATATAATATTATCAATTATTTTTTATATATTTTCTATTGAAATATCTACTCAAAAAACAGTCGTACGATGAAAATTTAATAATATATATAATTTTTAGTTTAAATTTCTCTGAAATTAAGAGAATTGTGAAAATCAATGCTTGAATCATGAACCTGTCAACAAATTGAAAATTTTGTCAATAAAAAAAAAAAAGGATTAATTGGTGAAGAGCAATGGTAGAGAAATAATATTAACCTCAAATATTAAATAAGAAAGTAAATATATATGTGCAAGTTGTAAAGGTTGGTATTTTTCTTGAAATGTGTGGACCCAACAAATGTATAAAAATACATGAATGTATAAATATAATATCCCATCTCCTATTAATTAAATTACATGTACAGTTTATTTTATTCCCATACATATAAATATATTTAAGTTCAATTTGATTTTTAATTAATTTGGTTCGGTTAATTCAGTTCGGTAAAAGAACTTCAAAACTGATCAAACCGACTGAATGAACACCACTAATTATATCCAAAACAAATGAATTTTAAAATTTTATTTTATATTCAATATAATATAATTAAAGAAAAAAATCATGGCTAAAATTTTATGTTATACACAAATTTAAGGATAATTAGCGGTGTATCTTTGTATATTCAATACTGAAATTGCTTTGTTGGGGTTGTAACTTGTAATGATGAAGTAGATTAATGAATGAATAATATTTTTTTATTATAATTTATTATGTTGTGTTAATAAATTATGTTGTATTAATAATATTTTTATAATAAAGTCTGATGCTGCAAAAGGATTACAAATTAGAGTAGAAAGGCTATAATGAAAAGCTTTGACTCCAAATGAGTAATTTTTTCTCATTTGATTTTTTATATTAAAGGTGACAGCTAAATTCATTTCATTCTTATGAATGAGTAAAGAGATAAAATATTATAGGAATAAATGATAATTTATTATCATTTATAATAAATTAAATTAATGACTTTTTAATTTTATGAGAAAATTTATTATTTGACTACTTAATATTTAGTTATAATAATTTAGTTTATTAAAAGTTAAACAGAGTAAATTAAAGAATAGTCTGAGGGTGATTTTTCTCAAAAGCTATTATGAGATAGGGTGAGCAATTCGAAAATTGAAAATTTTTCAAAATTATACTAAAATTTGGATATTTTAAAAATAAAATTTATAGTATTTGTATTCAAATTTTAAAATTTTCTTACCATACTAATCTATTTTTACAATACAGCTTGATGAAAGAGTTCGAATCTTTTGGAATGATTCATATAGTATGTGTGGTTCAAAATTGATATTCAAAAATTTAAACACTTTTAACTTTAAAAATCTATATTTTATATCAGAAAAATCATAACGAATTTTTAAAAAATTACAAAACAAAAATAATTCACCTAAAATACCAATAAAAATATACAATCAATTTATATATAGTATGAATATTAATTTTTAAAAAAAATACATCTCAATATGTTATATTTTATTGAATTATTATTTAGTTGGTATTTTAAAATGTAAATATCAATTATAAATTGATTATATTTAATCATAGTTTAATTATATATACAACATATAACAATAATTATATATCATATGTTCTATCTTTTGAATTTATATGTAGAGATCAATTTATTTTTATCATAAATTTTATACATATATATTTTTGGACTAAATTGGGTTTTCAATTCAAAAATTCACAAAAAAAATCCAAAACCGTACCAAAACATTGATCTAATTCGGTTTGCATTGGTCCGGAAATAAAATTATTCGTGTTGGTATGATTTTAGTGTTATTTGGTTAGAAACTTTAGTATGATTTTGTATTTTCTGCATCCTAAGCTCAGCCTTATATATTATAAGATGTAAAATTTAAATTTTATTGTTATTAATTTATAAAATTATTTTTATTTAATTTTAAAAATAAAAAATACTTTACTATATCATCCATCAATAATTAAGTCATTTGGTATCTCTATCAATTGAAAAAAATTATTTTTGTTATAAATATCATATATCTATTTTCATGCTACGTACCTAATTTATAAGGAATAGCAGAATAATGAAGTGTGCAAAGAAAAATTCCCATGATCAACAAAAATAAAATGGTTAAGTTTAATTTTAAAATGTAAAACAAATGTACCATCTAATTATTTTTAAAGTATTCCTAAAATAATTAAGATGATTTTAATATTCTATTTTATGACTGTATGTTGAAAAATTAAATATAGAAATTAGTGTTTCACATATAAAAAAAAATTGTTCCGATTTTTTTTTGCTAATTTTTTTTTTCTTTTTTTTCGGTCAGTATGAATCAGAGATAGAGAAAAAGTGCAATCTTGCCAAATAAAATAACATTATGAACATAGGTTGCTTCTAAGGAAATTACTCTGACTAAATATTCATGTGGATCAACCTGTCTTGATGAAGTTGATATTATTGGAATTGAACCTACCCTATATTAGGGGTGTAAACGAGCCGAACCGAGCTGAGCTTTGGCTAGCTCAGGCTTGATTCATTTATAAACGAGCCGATCTCATTAGGCAACTAAGTGTTCGCGAGCTGTTCACGAACCTAAACAAGCTAAAAAAATTTCTAAAAATACAATGTATAAATTTAAATTATTCATTAAAATAATTTAAAATAAATAATTTATTATAAAATTATAACTTTTTGTAATAATATATTTTTAAAATATTTAAATGAATAAAAATTTATATATTGTATGTTTAAAATTAAATTATTAATATATTAAAATTGCGAGCCGGTTCACGAGCCCTTATTCTAGCTTGTTCACGAGCTTTCACGAGCCAAGCTTTGCATAGTTTGAGCTCGGCTCGTTTATTAAACGAGCTTCAATATACGAGCTCGAACGAGCTTTTAACGAGCTAAGCTCCGAGTTGCTCGCGAGCGGCTCTGTTCGTTTACACCCCTACCCTATATATATTATATTCCAATTTTTCTTAGATTTCAAATAATTTTAAATTTTGTTTATTTATTTTTTCATTTAATATTGTATTCATGAAAAGTTGAAATTTTCGTAAATATTAAGAAATAAAAATTCAAATTTCATAAATATGAAAAAAATAATTAATTTAAATAATTAATAATTTTTTATTTATTATTCAAAAACTAATTAAATTATGTCAGATTAATAATTTTTATTTGTTATTGAACTTTGTTAATATTTTTATATAATGCAACAATTGTAATGCTAATATTATCAACTATACTAGTTGTTTATAACTCAAAAATATAATGGACGACTCAAAATGAATTTCAAGAACGCTTTCAGACTCCAAAATTTAGCCATTGAAGTGGAACTGTGGAAGTTAAAATTGCATAGTGTTTTACAATACCATAAAAATTATAATTTAAAAAGTTATAAAATTCAAAAACAAAAAGAAAGAAAAGGGCATGATTTTATACGTATGGAGATATTATTTGATACTGACCCTCAACTTTACCTCAAAATTTAAATTTGACTTTAATTTTTTTTTGTTTGATTTGGATTATTTTTTTAAAAAAATTAAATTATATTAGACCCTTTTTAAGGAATTGTTACAATCAAGTCCTATAAAAAAATTAATTTTAACATTTAATTAATAAAAATTAGAATTAATAAAAAGAGTAATTAACAAAATTTCATAATAAAATATATCACTTGATTGTAAAACTTTTTAGCAAATGAAATATTTTTAAAATTTTCTAAAATTTTTCAATTAAATCTATAAAATTTGCAATCAAGTTCTATAAATTAAAAAAATAATTTTAACATTTAATTAATAAAAATTAGAATGAATAAAAAGAATAATTAACAAAATTTCATAATAAAATATATCACTTGATTGTAAAATTTTTTAGCAAATGAAATATTTTTAAAAAATTTTAAAATTTGCTAAAATTTTTTCAAAATTTTTAAATCTATACATTTTAAAAGTAATTTTATCAATTCTCATTATTTTTTAAACTAATTTTTATTAATCAATGTTAAAATTAAATTTTTTTTATTGATTTATAGGATTTAATTGCAGTAATTCTTTAAAAAATGGTCCAATATAATATAATTTTAAAATAAAAAGGTGCAAATGGGACCAAAAAAACGTAAAGGTCAAATGTAAACTTCAGGTAAAGTTGAGGGTCCAATTTCAACTTTATCCCTTGATACAAGCATGACAATAAAAGGTTTAATACGCTCACAACTCCTTGAACTTGGCCGATTTTACTAATTTGGCTCTTCAACTTATAAATTGATTATTTTGATACTTCAACTTACTAAAAACACCACTTGTAAATATTTTTATCTAGTTTAAGTGTCTAAATAGTTTCATTTCAATTTATAAAAAAAAATGCCACATTAGACACTTTAAATTGTACAAAATGTGTTAATAAGTTTTATTTTTAGCAAATTCAAATATCTAAATAACTATTTTATAAATTAAGGAGCCAAACTGACAAATAATACCAAGTATAGGAGGATTGGAGATGTATTAAGCCTTTATTGTACCATAAAATCTTATAATAAAAAAAACACAATCATGAAATGAACCAAAGAGGAACTTAATTGTTTGAACAAAATAATGTAGTTCCAAAATGAACATAATATTTCTTGGTAATGAAGCATGGTTGTTGATAAAAATGTTAAAAGAAATTAAGAAAATAATTGAAAACAACAAATCTTGAAAATGATAAAAATTTGGCACATAGATACATATATATTCTAAACAAAATCCACTTCATGTCCCATAGGAAATGAAAGTGCTGGCCATCTCTCCACTACGCATATATATATATTCTCAATATTATGTTTTTTTTTTAATTTTATTTTCAAATATATTAATTTAGCTATATGATAGAATTTAAAAATTATTTTAATTTTTTTTTAATTTATGAAGATGTTAATTTTTTTATGAATGAAAGGTTTTTTTAATCAACAAATATTATAATTTATTATTCAAATAAAAATCTAAAATATGATAAATCTAAAAATTAAAAAACTTTTAGTTGCTTAGCCTGTATATATAAATTGTCTTTATCAATCTATAATATGAAAAAAAAAACCAATTAAACTATATAGAATTTATAATTAAGGCATAGAATATAACTGTTCTAAGTAAAAATATTATAAGTAAATACTTAAAAACAGACTCATTAAAAAACATAATTTTTTTTCAAAAAAGAGAATTAAAAAGATCATTAGTCAGACTAGAGAAAAAAAAAGTGCGGTGAAAATTTTAGCGTTTGGCAGTAGAGAAAATGGATGAGGGGCTCTCAACTAATTCCAATCGCTAGATTATTTTGAACACTGATAGTAATAATCAAGAAAGAAAAAAAATTTTATATGAAAAATAAAAAGATAAAAAAAAAAAAAAAAGAAGAAGAAGAAGAAGCAAACATCTGAGTCGGTTTATACGGACGAAAAAAGATGGAGAAATTGAGAAAAAAAAAAAGCCATTTTACCTAAAGAATACAGCAAAAATAAATAAATAAAGAGAAACTAAAGAAATAATAGTTGTTGTGGAAACGTGCAAGATAAATAAACACAGAAATGAGTAATGATGGTAAAAAAAAATAAAAAATAATGACAAAGATTTTCATGGAAAACTTTGAGATAGAGAAAAATTGCAGGTAAAGAAGAAGATATGACTCATTTTATTATGTTAGAAAAAGTGCTACATAAAACAGAATAATCTTACCAATACCATACAACCCTAATTTGGTATAACTTTATATACAACACAAGTAGAGAAAAAATATGAAAACATTAGGTTTAAAGTCAAAATGCTTATCATGCGGACTATATGCCACTTTTTGTACAGAACACGACTGTGTTCGCTTAGAAACAGAAACTACCTTCGAATACGGTTTAAGATACTGGTATGTCTTAGGTCGTATTTCTCTTGTAATAAAAATGTACATCTCAACACTATCATCCACATAGTGTGTAATATAAGATACAAACATGTGGCCTTCAAACTTAATTTTCTTCAACGATAAAGATCAACTCAATCCCTATACTCCACCACAAATCCTTAAAAAAATTCATAAAACTATTGTTATTAAAGATGTCGCACGACCAACCTGTCGAATCTCTAACTAAATTTACATCACAAATAATAATAACTAAATTTTTTTTTTTTTTTTGTGAGGAAGGGGAGAGGGTAGGGGGACACAATCGGACACTTTTATTGATAATTGGATTTTCACAACAAATGGTACGAGGACAGCAGGTAGATCTATAAAGACCAACGTCCGGTTATTTGAGCAGTACTATGGAGTAATTTAGCGGCCTAGGCCGCCCCAATAGGCGACAAGGGTAATAGAGACAACGGTGGCCAGGTGTCAAAAAAGACACCATCCTCGAACTCCATTGGTGGTACTAAAAGATTGTTATAGCAATTGTGATTCGTCATATTTGTGGTTGTTGATGAAGGAGATATTACATCACCTTCTTCATTATGTTATCGGAAAATTTTACCGTTTGATTTGAATTTTTTTTATTGTTGGATCAGCTTGACTTTGGTGATGATCTTCAGTTGTTGCTGATGGAGATATTACATCATCCTCTTCATTATGTTACTAGAATTTTTTTACTGTTTGATCTGAATTTTTTTACCATAAGATCATGTTGTTTAATGATGATGATGATTAGTTTGATTATTATAATTAAAATAACAAAATTTGTTACAATTTTCTCGGTTTTTTCTTATCTTCATTATGCAGATCAAAAAAGAAAATTAGGTTAAGATTAAAAAGATTATCTTAATCCTACATGGGTATGCTCCATTTATAGTGTTTGATGATGAGAAATTAATTTATACTATCTCTTATCTTTATTTTTTCTTGATGATCCTTGTCGGATTAATCAACTACTAGTTATATATCCTTCTTTCTGGCATTTTTCTATGAATTGATCACTATAATGCCAGGTCAAAGTTGTGAATATAATTTATGGTTAAATTTGTGAATCACCATTAGAATATGAATCTACTATAAGCTATTGCTCAAATTTGAAATATACATTTAATTTGTGAATATAATTAATTATGGTTAATTTTATGAATCACGGTTGGAATATAAATTTACTATAAGCTACTGCTCAAATTTGAAATGTGCATATAATATCATGTTAAATTTGCGAATATAATTTGTGATGCTGATATTTATAATTGAAATTATTTATTCCCAAATTGTACAATGTAATTGCTGGCTGAAATTTAGGTGCATTAAACACATGTATTAAGTCCCCAGGAGTTGGCTAAGTGGTAAGCAAGCCTTGGAGCTTGCTTGAGGGGAGGTTTGAATCCCCCTTCCCACTTTCTTATAAAGTGGTTTCAACTACATCCTTTCTGTATGGGGTCTAACACCGGATAACCCTTTTCATGTGGGGCTTAACACCGGATATTCATGGTTGTAGGACGAGATTTACTCCTCCCTCTCCCGCTCTCCCGGGAGCCCTTAGGACTGTCTTTGATAAAAAAAAAAAAAAAAAAAACACATGTATTATATATTCTAAAAAATAATAATGGTAATAGCAATAACGATGTGATTTGTCCACAATGCAGTGTTGAATCTTTCACTTTCACTCAATAGTTGGTCAAATTAGAAGGGTTTGACGGTCTCTCCATTGTTTCATATATGATTCAATTCAAGGAGTGGTGTATTAGGAGAGTGGTCAGTTGACTGGAAAAATGGTGGCTATTGCTTAGTTGCATACATGTGGCTTTATTGAAAGAGATTTCTGTATTTGGTCCATTTTTCAGAGAATCAAACTCAGTTTTCATAAAATTTCATAACCCAGATTAAGAAAAATAAATAAATAAATAAGTGGGTGTTCTATTTTCATTATCATTGTTTGGTATCCACTCTTTCTGCACTTAAAATTTTTTTACCAATTAAATACAGCCTATCCTCTCTATATAGCTGGATCCAATCCAAGATTGAAATTTAATTCAATGTATTTTTGGGCAACATAGTAGGATAGCTCAGTTGGAAGAGACTGTGTTCCATTCATGCTCATCACATTAAAAAAATTCCAATTATTAATTTAGAGGCTTCTTAACGTAGTTGTTGAAAAAAAGCTGTTAGTTACAATTATAATAATAGTATTTGGTTAAACTATTTTTAGTTTTTATATTTTTAAAAAAATTATATGTAATTAAACTAAGAAAATATTTTTAAGTATTTATATATGAATTTTAACCATTAATTAAATTAATTTCTACAAAATTTGTTAATATTTGTAAATTTCAACTAATAATGTGAGGAAACACACTTGATATTTTGTGGAAATACAACAGTCCATTGGTTGTCTTAATCTATTTTTTAAGGCACAGATTACAGAAAAGTTGAACAATTTGTGATGGTAGTAGTAACTAGTAGTAACATTGAAGTTACTAGCTAGTTAAGTAGCGTAATAGATATCATGAAGCTGCAATGGGGAATTGCTCCATTTTCCTTCATTGAGAACGTAGCACAAGTGCTTTACCTTATCATACAAGTAAAATATTATCACTTTTTTTTTTTTTTTTTTAATAAAATGTCTGTATTAATTGCTCGTTTTTAGAATAAGCACATGTACATATATATGTGAACATTAATTTGACTAAAAACTTGCCTTGCCTGTGTGTATGATTAATTTGTTTTCTATATGTCAACCAAATTTCTCATTAATATATCCCTCAAAAGTTTAAATGAATCTATAACTTAATACTACGTATAATTGAAGAAAAGTTTTTGATCAAATATATCTTCATCAAATATAATTAATTATGTTAATTGTGAATGGATACTCTGACCTAAATAAAGTATGTATAATGTAGGGTGAAGATAAAGTATGTAGCATAAACGCAAAATGATAGTTTGATTGACATTTTTATTCATAGAAATTGTGAAGGTTTTCAATTCAAGTTTTCACAACCATTATCCACCCATATTGATATGATTATCATTTTTATGGTGCAGGTTAAAAAGATAGTTATTTTTTGTCTTGTAACTTATGGTCCATTTTCATTAGACCTCTATTTAATAATTAAAAAAAATTCATACCAATCTCTTTTTTTTTTCTTATTTTTCTTAAAATTTAAAAGTCGATTTATGACTAAACAAAGTTATTTAATAGTATGTATGGATTGGAAAATTACAATTTAATATAATTCTATTAATGTGATTAAATAATAATTATTATTATCATTATTATTTTTTGTTTAAGTGGAATTTTGTTTATGAAACTCTTAATTATATTATCAGTCATTATTTTTTTATTGATTTAGATATATTTTAAATTTTCAATGAATAAAAAGTTTATGATTTCTAATAAGAAAACAGATAAAGATTGATTCATAATAAATGTAAGAACTAAATGCCCCTAATTAGAAAGAAGCAATTTAGGTCTAAGCAAAAAATTATATCCCACATAAAAAAATATAAAGATTATATTAGTGAAGTTCAAAAATAGACGCATTATTTTCAAAAGAATTGGGAATAATAGTAGTCATGCCTTATCTCTCAACCCAAAATATGAATGCATAATTCAAATATTCTACTCAAGAGACTTGTGAGTTTATTTATTACTTCCTTTCCACTGCAAGGGTTTAAACAAAGCAGGCATGATTAATTCATTAGAAATTAGTATCAAGTGAGGACAAAAATACTTGAGGTTGGAGTGTTGGACACAAATGGTTACAAGAAGAAGAAGAAGAAGAATAGTAGTGAAATTCATCAATTCAAACCAAGTCCACCCTTTCTCACATGAAGTGCACATGCCATGCTCCTTCCTTATTGTAATGACATGATATGGGTGAATGTATCTATAGCCCACATGTAACTTATCCTTTCCAAATTAAATTTCAATTTAATTTATACTTTTACCTTTTTTTTTTTAAAAAAAAAAGTACTAGAGGGGGACAGGGGATTCCAACCTCCCTTCTTTACATATGCCAACCCTACAACGGAACGGATAATCGTTTGGTTCTAGACGGATCAACATTTATACTTTGATGTTTATGCTTAGACATCATACATTGATAAATATAAATGATATATTAATGAATCTTAATATAATAAAAATTTGATTCAATTTTAATTTATCTTTTTATCTAAATTTGGCATTCAAAGTTTACCGAATTTTTACAAAACTACTTTGAAACAAATAGAATTATAAAAGTGATAAAAATCTCTCAACAACTAATTTAATGTGACTGTAAACACTATCACTCAAATTTAAGATGTCGTTTAAGCGAAGACAGATTTCTACCTAGCTAATCCTAATGCCTGTTTGTTCAAATTTATATTTTCTAAGTAGTATTAAACCTTTCTTAATAAGAAAAAAATTGCCGAAAGACTTCTAATAAAAAAAGTTTTCATTCAAATGAAATTTTACCTTTATAGAAAAATATCAAGCATTTATAGCATGTATAATATTTATATTTTTTCATATTTTCTTTGTTTTTTTTTTTCTTTAGCATCAGAAAATTTATTATCCAAGTATTGTCTTCCTTCAAATTCTAATATATCATACATGAACATTATTCACGTCTTATATTTTTAAACTCATTTTTGCAAAATTTTCAGTCTCAGAATCCACAATATGCTTTCAATTGAATTTGTGGTGTGATGATCTATACATAATGGCTTATATATACAGACACATACAGACTGCACACAAGAAATAACAATATAAATAGCAAAAAATCAAGCAGTTAGAAAAAAAATTACATTCGTCGAATGTTGAATGTTTAGTAATTAAGCGGTTTAACTCCCTTTTTAAATGATCAATAGATCAATAGGTGAAAGGTTTAACTTCACTTATATATATATATATATTCACTAATTAAACTATACATGTAAAAATTTTTGCTCAAATCTTATATAAAAATCTAATGTTGTTTGCTCTAAAAAAAAACACTAATGGTGTTTTAATCATATTTAATGGTATCATATGAAATTCTAACCCTTTTTTTCTCACTTTTTTTTTTATTTTTTTTAACTGGTTAAAATAGTTTAATTTACTACAAGGAGGAGAGTCACGAGGAGCGGAATTGAATCTTGTTTTCCACATTTGATATCCACACCTTTTGCCACTTGAACTATTCATGGTGACCTTTTTCTGTTGATTTTAGATTTTTCATAAAAAAAACTTTCATTTTAACAATCATCAATTATTTCTTAAATATGTGGTAGTCCTCATTACTCATTTTTATTTTATTTTATTTTTTATTGAATAATATAGATATCTAATTTGTTTGTTTTTAAATTGAAATTTTTAAATTTTCATTTATGGAGTTCTTAATTAATACTCTTAATGGGATTTTGGTTATTTTCCTTTATCGAGTCTGCATATCTTTCTGTTGTAAAAATTCTAATAATATTTTTACAATCGGACTCATTGAAATATTAAATAGTCAATTTATAGCTAAATAAAGTTATTAAGTTTAATTTGTAGTAAATGATGATAGTGTATGGGCAGGGGAGAGAGGGTCAAAGTTAAAGGGATATGAGCTTTTAGATTTTAATTTATATTTTTATATTAAAAATAATAAATGTGTTAACTCAATTTTTTTTGACATGTTAATTGAGAGATTTAAATGAAAGAAAATATTTGATTTTATATGTAAATAGTTAAAAAAATATATAAAGAGCAAATATGCTCATAGTTATAAATATTAGGGGGCAAAAATACACAGTCACCCAATAGTTTTAATATGTAGAATTAAATTTTTTGGATGGTAATGGAAAAAAGGGTCAAACTTAGCGAGGGTGCGTAAATAACCCTTAAAAAAAAAAAAAATCAAATTTGTGTAGAAGAAAGAGAAGAAGGTGGTGGTGTTTCTGACCCACCAATCCTTCTTCCCTATCTCAAAAACACACAAATCTCTGCTTCCTCCTCTCCTCTCCATCACCACTTCCTCTCTAATATATTAAAATCATTCACTGTAATCAAATTCTGAAATCGATCCAATTCTGGTTTTTCTCTCAATTTTATTGGGTTTTTTTTTTTTTTTTTCTCTTGATCTTTATCACAAATTTCACAACCACCAATGAGGAGAGGAAGAGCCGCCGCCGCCGTGCCAGCTGAAAAATTAGTGGAATCAAACGGATCTACACCACAAAGTAAAATAAACCAAACGGAACCAAGATACAGAGGAGTTCGGAAACGGCCATGGGGAAGATTCGCAGCCGAGATCAGAGACCCTTGGAAGAAAACAAGAGTCTGGCTCGGCACTTTCGATTCCGCCGAAGATGCTGCCCGTGCCTACGACACCGCTGCTCTCTCCCTCCGCGGTCCCAAGGCTAAAACTAATTTCCCATCGCCTTCTTCATCTCTTTTTGGGTACCAAAATGTTGTTCAAGACCCTTTTATGGATCATAGATTATATGCAGAAAATGGGTTTCAAGAGCATCAAGTAAATCCGCAGCGACCGGCGTCTAGCAGTCAGAGTAGTACCGTGGAGTCTTTTAGCGGTCCCAGGCCTCCGCCGCCGCCAAGAACGGCAAAAAGATCGGGGCTTTCGCCGGCGGCGGCGGCGGCGGAGGTTGCTACGAAGAGATACCCACAAGTGGGTGTAGCGGAAGATTGTCATAGCGATTGTGATTCTTCGTCATCTGTTGTGGTTGATAATGGAGATATTGCATCGTCTTCTTATTCTTTTTGTAAAATTCCTTTGCCGTTTGATCTGAATTTTCCACCGTTGGATCAGGTTGACTTTTCCGGTGATGGTCTTCAATGTACTGCTCTATGCCTTTGATGATGACTACGTTCTTGTTTACTTTAACGTTCAAAAAAAATATTGTTTTTCTTTTTATTTTTCAACACTTTTTAAGTGCGGGATTAAAAAAAAAAAAAAAAAATTAGCAGATTTAGGTTAAGATGAACTGGTCTTAATCTATATGAGCACATGTTGTATTTTCTTTGACGATGATGATGATTATGTCAGATTATGATGGACTATAGAATTACTTGTTATGGATCCATCTCTGTAAATAAAATACCTTATTTAGTTCTGTTTTCTTCTTTTTTTAGATGCAAATCTGTTTTGTGTCTCTGAATATTATAAGCTTTGGTATTGGATTCATTTGCTCATTAAATTTCATTTTGTTGTTTTTGTTCAATAAGTTTATTTTTGGGAGAGATTTAGCTGAAGTAATGGAGTTATATTACCTATTTGTAATTGAAAAGTATATGAAAAAATGTTAGCAAAGTATATTGAGTTGAGTTGAGTTGAGTTGAGTTGAGTTCTATCAAAGTTTCTGCTTACACGTATTCTAAGAAGTTGAGTTGAGAGTCCTATCAAAATTTGAGTCAGAGTCTTAAACATCATTTAAGAAGTTGGGTTAAGTTGAGTTGGGTTGTTCTAGCGATGCAAATTGAAGCTTATATATGATACTAGGCCACCATAACTCTTAATCTTGGTGCTGCAAACTGAAACTGATTCAGTTGGTCACATGCTCATACGAAGCTAACTGAATTTGTAGCTGATTTCAGTTTGTAGAAAACCATGAGCATGCTCAAGTAGGCATAGGTAGATAGTGGTAGTTTGAGGAGATTGCAGATTTTGTATCAATGTCTTTTTGTGTATTTTAAAGGTTCAGGCAACAAAGCTGGTGATTTGGTAGATTGGTTTTTTTTGTGCAATGTTGTAGCTCTAGATTGGGCAACAAACCCTCATCTCCTTGAGGGTTGATATAAATGATACACATGTCCTGTGTAAGGATTGAAAAGAACAAAACTTGTGATATTGGGTTGTTTGTTCTTTTGCATTTTTGCTTAAAACAAATGTCATTACAGCTGATCCATCACTTTCACTTTTATTTCATAAGTTTGAAGGGTTTCGGAGATGCTTCTTCAAGGAGAGCACAATAGGAAACTATGGAGATGTATGTGGGTAGATTCAAGCTACGGTTGCAGCAGGTTCATGGTAGGTCAGTAGGTCACAATAAGGTTCACTTGAATAGTTGAGAACCATTATGTGCGCACAGAACTCTTTGTTGCTTTGGACTGCAATTGTAATAACGTGATCTTGCATTAGAATTAGCAGTGATAAATTATAGATTCCTTTTTCTCTATTACATTTGAGGCGCCGAAATAATATCAGGAGAAAATTTTTCATTATTTTAGTGCGTTAAGAATTAGCGGTGACCACGGTTTGGTTCGGTTAAGAGAATATAATTCTTCGAAATTGCTCTATAATATTGGATATTTAAAAATAAAAGTTCCAGAATTGCTTCAAATTTTTGGTTCGATTCAGTTTGGAGATTAATTTTTTCAGTTTAATTCAGTTCAGATATCGGTTTTTCTTCAAATTAAAAACATAAATAAAGATATAATTCAAATCAAATTATTAATCTATAAACTATATCTTAATTTTATCATAAGATTAAATGATTTTTGATAGTTTTATTTATTATTATTTTTACAATACACCCTAATATGCCATATAATTATTATATTTTTCTATGAAAAATTTATATAAATAATATATATCATAGAATAATAATAACAACACAATAGCTATTAAAAAAGTAGATTATACTATAATTTTCTTATTGAAGATGAATTTAAATTTTTGAAATAATCTTTATAATATATATATATGTATTGGTTCTAGTTTGGGTAGAAATCGAAGCGGTTCGGGATGGATATCGGTACAGAGAATTCAAAATCTCCAGACTCGTCCCAATAAAAAATTTCGGGACAGTTCGGTTCATAAAAGTCAAACAGTTAACGGAGATTTTCAGTTTGATTTTTCAAGACGGTTTGAATTCTCCAAGATCCATGCCCAACAGTATTAAAAACCATATAATCTTAATTATTTTGGCAGATTATTGCAATAAACTGGTAGTACGTTCAGTATACTTCTCATTTCTCAATCAAGAACAAGATCAAACAGCGGCAACATATATTATGGCGTTAACTTATTCTAATATAATCATGGAAACATTAAAATTCATCTGCGGGGATAGCTCAGTTGGGAGAGCGTCAGACTGAAGATCTGAAGGTCGCGTGTTCGATCCACGCTCACCGCATCCTTTTTT
Source organism: Macaranga tanarius (assembly GCA_949673435.1). Lineage (NCBI taxonomy): Eukaryota > Viridiplantae > Streptophyta > Magnoliopsida > Malpighiales > Euphorbiaceae > Macaranga > Macaranga tanarius. Next base: position 8,588 of record CATIWO010616255.1, on the reverse strand, counting down.
TTTTTTAATAAAAAAAAGAACCCTCTATCAATTATATATAAAGATTTTTTATTTGAAAATTTTAGTTTCAACCCATATTAAAACGTTTGTCTATCGAGGCAAAGTTCTAAATTTTTACTCGAACAAAAAAATTATATATATATAAGAAATGGGGAGGGCATAAACGAACTTAAAGTGTATAGTTATGTTACAGGAGCTCCACTCTCACTTAATATTTCTATTAAAATTAGTTAATAGCACTAAAAATGTATAGTTTTTTGGAAGCTTAAGACATGCTTTTACTTAAAGGGTTCAATACAATAAAGCAACAAATTTGGGGGCCAAATTATGGACTTTGCACGAATTAAAACTCATTTGATACCAAAAGAAACGAATTTGAAGTGTCAAGTGCAAGATGACAAAAACTTAATTATAGCTAATGTCAGTCAAATCAAATCACAACAAAGAAAAACCAATAAAGCAGACAATTTTCCTCTTCTTTTTTTAAAAATTGTAAATTACGAATCCTTTGATTTTTGATGCATATGCTACCAATCACACACTCACAACACCCCTATCTTAACCACTACAGTTGACTATACAAGACTACTCAATATATAATTATATATTTTATAATTTTCTTGGCCAATTATATGTTTTTTTAATTCAGTTAAGTTGAGTTTTAAAATTTAAGGCAACTTCAATAATTTTTTTTAAAACATTTGAACTAAAATTTGATTAGATTATTTATATATTTGAGCTATATTTAACTTAATTAGTTATACAAAATTAATAAAAACAAAAATTATATAAAATTTAGAATACTCGAACTCGAACTCAATTTAATTTATATACCATGACTTAATCTGTTTAAGTTTTTGATTAGTTGTAAAAGACTCCTAATATAAGTCTATTTACTACTCTTTTGTAGAGTATGAGTTTTATGTTTAATGTACGTAACACAACCCAATAACATAAGAACATAAAAATCTCTCTGCGCAGAAAAATATTCTGCATATTTTTTCCTCTCTATATACCAAAATATTCTGTATATTTTCTCATTCTAGATCATTCCATTGATATTTAGATTGTGAAGACATAGCCTTTACTCTGGTAGTAAAGGTTCCGATCAACATGTTTACCACAGTTTCTGCTGCATAAGAAAAATGTCAATAATTTATATCTCTTTGTGATTTATTATTTTTCCCTATTTTCCTTTCAAATTCTATAAAATATCTATATAAATATATTAATATGAAAAAAACGAGTGAAAAGAATAAATATATCTAAGATATATTAAGCTTGTAAATTTATTGATCAAGTATTATAAAATTTAGACTCAATTTGTTAACCAACTTGAATAGATCAAACCCAACTTAATAGTAGTCAAATTAATTTTGAGTTTTTTGAATCAATTTTGAGTAACTTATTGGTCAGTTTGATTCTATAACACTCATGCTCTATCCTATTTAAAATTATATTTTAATTTTAATTTTCACTCACACGAAAGAAATAATTGAAATATGTATTTTTTTATATGCCCTTTATTAATAAGCGAAACAAAATTGTAGCTAATTTTAATAAAAATATATTAAATAAAAATTTACTAATAAATTAATGAATCAAATATTATTCATATTTAAAAGCAATCTATAATTTAATTTTAATAAAAAAATAAAACTAAAAGATTATACTTTTTAGACTGAAAAGGATACATATTTTCATTAATTTTTATAGTTTATTTTTAAAATTATTTTTCTAATGTAATAAACTAAGATTATGTTTGGGGTGATGATAATGTAGATTAGTGAAAATATGCAATAATTTTAAGACAAGTTTTATTAATACACATAACTTAGAAGCTAATACTATATGAACACCGCAGACAGTCGCATGTGGCATCGGCGTGTTGGCCATTTCCGTAGATGACGCTCGAATTGTACACGTCTCCTTGTATTTCAGGTCCCACCACCACCAGCTGTATATAATTACTTTTTTTTTTTTGAATTAAAAATTATTTTTAATTTTGATTAATTTTTTTTCCTAAAAAATGATTAATTATCATTAATCAGTATGTTTAGTTTATGTCTCGAGTAATATTTTCGTATCAAATATGAAGAGGGAATAAAGTGAAAAGTGATTATTTCTTACCTGTGAGAATCTGTAAAAAAAGTAAGATGTTTCCCTTCTTTTTTTTTTTTTTTTTTGTTTTCAAATGTGAAATTATATTTCACCGGAAAGGAGCCACAATGAACACCAGCGACAAGCACTGTTACCTTGTTAACACCGAGAACAAAAAAGACCCTAAGAACTATCTGTCTGCATTAAATCTATTCTACTTAGAGGTTTCTAATTTGGAAGACCACTTATAAACACGGTATAAAAGCCATGACTATGAAAAGAGAAAGAACATAAAATACAGCACAGAAAATAAAAACAAGACATGAAATAAAAACAAAAACAACAACAACAGCAACAATAACAACAAAAGGAATGAAGACTCGATTACTGCCTACGCGTCTCCTCTCTGCCTAATTTGCAAGTCTCCTCTGGATCCGTCTTTCAAGCTCAGCTCACAACTGACGAGGTTTGGCTGGATCTGAGTTATGATCATGCTATCAAGCTCTGGACGTGATGATCCATGGATCTGAGTTATTTTTTGCTTGAAGATTGAAGCAAAAGGAAAAGAGACAGCTGCACAAATACCTATCCACTAACATAAGAAAAGAAAAAAGAAAGCAACCTATGTATAAAGATGTATATAACATTAGGAAAAAAAATAATTTTGGGTGATTTTTTGGCCATAATGGAGCAATATGAAGAAGACGATGAACTTTTGGTGAACATGGGCTGTCAAAGCTGTTAAAGCTATCTATGCTATTATATCAAAGCTAGATGTTTCCTCTTTTTTTTAATTATAACACTCTGAAATTTAATTTTGAAAATATTCAATCTTAATTAATATATAAATTATTTTTTTTGAACAAGATGAATATTGCATTCATTGAAGGATGATCATACAACGACCTGCAGAAGGAACTCTCATGTTGTTAGAGATCCAAAGGATCTAACTATAAACACGAAGGAAGACTCCTTACTAACTTAGGGATCCCCATGTTGGAGACCACTTATAGTCAAATTGCACACAGTTGACTAATGATGGTAGATGAGCTTTTAACAGAAAATAAACAAATACCACAAACACAACTAAAAAAACACTAAGTAGCAAAAAGAAAACCACAGAGGGTAGCCGGAGAGTAGTAGATTCGAATCCTGTAGATTATGGCCTCTGAGGTTGGAGAGCTTCCTTCATCCTGCCATTGGCTACCACAAGATGAAGAATCCTCCTTTGCCAGATTTTCTTCGTGTTGTCTCAAACCACAAAATTGGATTCCAACTAAACTCATAACAAAACCCATTTGATCAACAACAAACACAGCACAACACAAACACCAATACATTAACAAAAAACACATACAAAAGTACACAACACAACATAAATATATTAAATAACACAAAGCAAAAATGGATTTGGATGATTTTTTCAAAAAATCACCCATATCCAGTGAGAAAAGCAAGAGAAAAGAAGACGAAGAGCTGTCAAAAGAAGGCAAGAAGGAAGAGCAAGATCAAAAAAGATGATGAAACAAGAAAGGTAAGAAAGAAAAGCAAAAAGACGATAGAACAGGAAAAAGTTGAGAGAAAAACTATAAAAGCTATCTATGCTATAAAAATTATTTTAAAAAAATGTATGATTTATTAATAATTTAATATATAAATTAATTAAATACATTAAATTAATATAGAGCACATATCTTTCAAATAAAAAATAATTTAATCTCGATTAACATATAAATTAATATGAAAATATTAATTTCAATTGGCATATAAATTAATAACAAAATAATTTAATTTCTTTTATTTTCGTTAAACTCATCGCTCAATTTTAGTATAAGCTTTTTATTTTGTAAAATTTTAAATTATTCCAACTCTAATTTTACTTCAAGATATGAGTTAAGTTTCTTATTTACTGATTTGCAAATAAAACTTTTATTCGTAAAAAAATTAAATAATTATGTTATTAGTAACACTTAAAATTTCATGGGTTAAATTGAAAATCAATTTCCAAAGATGACACCAAAGCAAGTGAAAGTGAAGTAGAAGAAACATAAAAAAAAATTGCATATGTTAATTTGGACAACAATCAAAGTTATCAAACTTAATTTGATTATGCATGAATATATATATTTCAATTTATTATAAAAAATTAATCCATTTTTTCTCTTTTAATATAAATTAGATGTATTTTTTTCAGTGACAAAAAAAGAAAAAAGAAGGTAGCGGTTGATTGAGAAAGAGACAGAAAATGATGACTTCAAGCAAATTATTACCTGTGCCAATATAATTGGATTCCAATAAGGTAATATAATTAGATTACAATCAATTGGAGACAATTGGAATACACATACCACAACCAAAAGTTGTTGAAAATGCATCTAACAATTCTTAACCATTTCATCTAGTCCAATTTTTAATGGAGCTCCTCAATTGCTTACCACAAGAAATGGGATTCAATCAATTATTCCAAAATGGCATTTGATCAATCATAAGAAACAATTGCCATCAAACTCTTACTTGTCCATTATCACTTATCATTACCCATCACAAAAATTTTCAAATTTTCCACTAGTTTTAGCCTTGTTATGCAAATATGCAATATAATCACATAGTACCACTTCTAATTTTCATATATCTAAGAAAGTATATTTATTTATGTTGGTGTTTTCAGACTATTTAAAATATAAAAAAATTGGCTGAACTGAATGTTGAGTAATCTAATGATATTAGCTCTTTTTAAGATCTCTTCAAGTTCAAAACAAAATAAAAATTGAAGATATTTATATCACTAATATTAGAATACTGTCTTTCCTATTTTTCACTATCTATTAATTGGGAGCTTCTGTTATGTAATTTAATATTATATTAAAAAAATTTATACCTACATTTAGAATATTATACCTAACAGTTGAATATGTAATACCTATATTTTAAAAATTGTTTCACATATATATATATATCTTGTAAATTCAACAACTAAATACAATTCAATTAGAGTATATAAGAATTGCCTTTATTATGTAGCTTGAAATTAAACCTCCTACAAAGTTAAGAAGATAATTCAAATACAATGCATAACAGGGTGGTATGCAATATGCATGCAAAGTTAACATGAAAGCCTTTTATTTTCTTAAAAAAAAAAAAATCAAACTCAAAAGAGTTTAAGGTAGGATTTAGTAATCTTGTAACAAATCAATAAGTGCCATTTATCAAGCATTAATTAACCACGTACAAACCACGCGCGTAACAATAATCAGCAGCAGCGCCTCCAAAATGTAGATTTTCTCCTATAAACTCGTCACCTTAACTATTTAACACGGTACCCGCAATCCTCTCCTCTGCAACTCCTCCTCCTCCTCCTCCTCCTCCTTAAAACAATCAAGAATCATCCATGGAGGAACCCAACAACAGCAGCAGCAACACAGACCCTTTCTTGACAAGAAAAAACAGCAGATTCACCAGAAGTATATCGCATGCATACGATGAGTTACATAGCTTTAGATCCTACCTTCGATGGATGTGCGTTGATCAATCTAATACATGGCTTGTTTGTCTTTCTTGGTTTATGTTCCTCATCTTTGCTATTATTGTTCCTGCGATTTCTCATTTTCTTTTAGCCTGTTCTACTTGTGATAGCAACCATACGAGGCCTTATGACGGTGTTGTTCAATTGTCTTTAAGTAGTGTTGCTACATTGTCTTTTGTTTGCTTGTCTACATTTATTAGGAGATATGGGTTGAGAAGGTTCTTGTTCTTTGATAAGCTTTATGATGAGAGTGAGACCGTCAGGAGAGGCTACACTGATCAGCTCAATGTAAGTTCTTTTTCTTTTCTTCTTCTTTCTCTTTGATTATATATGTGTACTGATTTTCTGTTTGGATTTATGAAAAATGTTAGCTTTTATGATTGATCAAGATTTGTTTATTTGAAAACTTTATTTTCTTGTTTCTGGGTTGTTATTGAAATGTTAGATTGTGGAGATGGAAGCACTGCTTGTCTCTGTTTTCTCTGTTTTACATTAAGAAGAAAAAATTTCATCATCAGATTGTTATTTTCTTTGATGGGATTAACAAAACTATGATAGTAGAAGAAGGATTAAACTGGAAAAATTTTATTGTTCTTCCAAGATTAATGCACATGATCAAGCTAGAAGTTTGAATTTTAGAAGGCAAAGGTTGTGTTGTGATCTGTTTATTGAGCTAATAAACAATAGTCTTTTGCTACCTGTTAACCACAGAAAACAATAATAAAATGGACAGTTATACTTTTGTGGGTCACTAGTGATGGAAAAATGACAATTTTAAAATGTTTTTGTGCTTGAAAGTGATTGTTAAAGCTCTAAAATCTCAACAATTGTCCTCTAAATGAAAGTAGAAAATTGTACTTTAGGAATAAACTAGGAACTTCTACACTGTTCTTTGGCAACTATAGAATGAAAGAAAGCTATCACTGGTTATAATTTTTTTGTTGTATTAAGGAGATCAGAACTGTCTTGCTACCAATTATGCGGTGTTGCTTGGAGATTGGAGTTCATGGGTCATACCTAACGTTATGAACTTAATTGTTTATTATCTTGGAGTTATCTGGAAAATGTATTGTTTATGGTTAAAGTATGTTCTTGAATCTTCACTAATAAAAGAATGTAAGTTGGAGGAACAGATTCCCCGTGACTTCATCTATTGTATGCTTTTATATCAATTTGACACCTTTACGTTTAATAAAGGGAAAAGAAATGGAAAATGAAAAAAAAAGTAGAAATAGAAATTTAGACGTAGCCATTGGGGATGTTTCATACGTGTAGGCCATTATGTTGATCACTTGAAAACTCCATTTTTGCATTAACAATTTAGAAACAAAAGGGTGCCCCCAGTGCACAATACCAAGTTGCATTTTTTGAATATAAGCCCTTGAAGTGGAACTGTTCAGGATTTGAATTATGTACTTGTGAAAAATGATAGCAATTCCTAAATTTGCTTGCAGAGTTCACTGAAGCTTCTGTCAATATTTGTCCTTCCATGCTTTGTAGCAGAATCAGCATACAAGATATGGTGGTATGCTTCTGGGGCCTCTCAGATTCCCTTCTTAGGCAATGTTATCTTAAGTGACACCGTAGCTTGCATGATGGAGCTATGTTCTTGGCTTTACCGCACCACTATAATTTTCCTAGTATGTGTCCTTTTCCATCTCATCTGCCACCTTCAAATCCTTCGTCTCCAAGACTTTGCTCAAGTGTTCCAAGTAGACTCAGATGTGGAGTCTGTACTATCCGAGCATCTTAGAATTAAGAGGCATTTGAGGATCATCAGCCATAGATATCGCGCATTTGTTTTATGGGCCTTGATTTTAGTCACAGGAAGCCAATTTGCTTCATTGCTTATTACTACAAAGTCTAGTGCTGTTGTTGATATCTATAGAGCTGGAGAACTTGCGGTAAGCATTTTCCAAGCATTTCTGGTGTTTATCTTCAGGCAGGCTATTGAGCTACTAATTGCAATGCAGCTTTGTTAACCATTTGTAAATTTCCCAACTGCAGCTATGCTCTATAACCCTTGTCACAGGGCTGCTGATTATATTGCGCAGTGCTACAAAAATCACACATAAGGCACAATCTGTTACTAGCCTGGCTGCTAAGTGGCATATTTGTGCAACATTAGACACATTTGATCCAGCTGAAGGTGAGACCCCAAGGACACCAAATACTGCGACGACTACTACCGAAGATGAAGGTGATGATGCTGGTGATGAAGAAGATGAATTGGATAACTCTGAGTTGATTCCTGCATATGCATATAGTACCATTTCATTCCAGAAGCGGCAGGCTCTAGGTAAGACACACTTAGCCTGAACTTTTAATTAAACCTTTCAAATTTTTCTTCTTTTAGCTTATCCATATACTAATCTTGTGTTAGTGAAAAGGGCTAAATTCATTAGTGGAATAATTATAAAATTCAAGTGGTGCTAAATGACACATTTCTGATTAGGATAGTTGCACTTAAAAGGGATTTGCAAAACAGGAATAATGCAATGCTCGAACTAGCTGAAAATTAAAATGTATAAATGGATCGCCGTTAATTTTGTGACACCCACTTAACAGTGGAAAATGAAAAATTTATAAATAAGATCAATGTGATATAATTTTAAAATTTAGGATATAGTATGATATAATGTGATGCACAAAAACTAGTCTTGTGACACCCATTTAACCACTAAATATTAAAATTTATAAATGGATTACCTTAATTTTACTAAAAGGAATAAACTTAAAATGTAGTATAATATAATCTGAAGATTTGAATATGAATTTTGCAATGGCAGTGACATATTTTGAGAACAACAGAGCTGGGATCACAGTGTATGGATTCACACTTGATAGGAGCACATTGCACTCGATTTTTGGCGTTGAGTTAGCTCTGGTTCTATGGTTGCTTGGGAAAACTGTTGGTATTTCTTGAAACATGAAATATTGTTATGGCATTTCTTGAATGAAGAAT
>CATIWO010616200.1:0-17590 GCA_949673435.1 Macaranga tanarius | reverse complement strand
GAGAGTTATGCCATTTATGTATGTGAATTTATATTTATTCAAGAGGTATGTGTGAATGTGCATGGCATGAAATTCTACCATTGAAAGAATTTTTAATTCTTTCCAAGTAGACACGTGTTTGGGTGATGTTGAGGCCACGTGCAACGGGTCTCACAAAGATATTCCAATAATGTGTGAGTTTGAAGACGTTTTTCCTGAAGATCTTCCAAGTTTACCTCCAGATCGAGAGATTGACTTTGCTATAGATGTGATTCTGGGTACAACTTCAATTTCGCAAGTGCCTTATAGAATGGCTCTAGCGAAGTTAAAAGAATTGAAGATTCAATTGTAGGAGTTATTAGATAAAGGCTTCATTCGGCCTAGTGTATCATCGTAGGGAGCACCAGTGCTATTTGTGAAGAAAAAGGATGGCTCCATAAGATTATGCATAGATTACTGACAGTTGAATAAGGTTACGGTGCAGAATAAGTATCCATTACCTCGTATTGATGATCTTTTTGATCAATTGTAAAGAGCTAAGGTCTTCTCAAAGATCGACTTGAGGTCCAGATATTATTAACTGAAAATCAAAGAGACGGATATACCTAAGATGAAATTTAGGAGGTGTTATAGACACTATGAGTTTCTGGTTATGACGTTTGGGTTAACCAATACACTAACTGCTTTCATGGATCTCACGAATAGGGTGTTTCGGAAATACCTAGATAAGCTTGTGATCGTATTCATAGGCAATATTCTGGTATATTCTCAAAGCAAAGAGGAGCATGAAGAACATCTGAGGATGGTTTTACAAACTTTGAGAAGTGAATAGCTATTCATAAAATTGAGTAAATGTGAATTTTAGCTGGATCAGATTATTTTCTTAGGGCATGTTATATCGGCAGAAGGAGTTTATGTAGACCCTAAGAAAATTAAAGCAGTAGTTAAATGGGGACTACCAACCAATGCCATAAAAATAAAGAGTTTCTTAGAATTAGCTGGTTACTATCATCAATTTGTTCAGGACTTCTCAATTATAGTAGCTCTATTGACAAAGTTATTAAGGAAGAATGTGAAGTTTGTATGGACAGATGAATGTCAAGAGAGTTTTGAGAAACTTAAGGAATGCTTAACTTCTACACCAATATTAACTCTTCCAACAGATGGTGGTGAATTTGTAGTCTATAATGATGTATCCGAAAAGGGATTAGGCTGTGTACTCATGCAACATGGGGCTGCACGAATCTAATTATCCAACTCATAATTTGGAGTTAGTAGCTGTTGTGTTTGCTCTTAAGACTTGGAGGCACTATCTTTATGGAGAGACATGTCAAATTTTTACTGACCATCAATTTCTTAAATATCTTTTGAGTCAGAAAGAGTTGAATTTAAGGCAGAGAAGATGGATTGAGCTATTAAAGGACTACGAATGTACAATAGAGTATCATCTTGGCAAGGCAAATGTTGTAGTAGATGCTCTTACCCAGAAATCTTATAGCAGCTTAGCTCATATGAAGTCAGTGCAATTTCCTTTATTTGTGGAACTTCAAGCTATGAATATGGGAATGGAATTAAATAACCAATGAGTGTTGTTGACAACTCTCAAGGTGGGGCCCATTATAGTAGAATGAGTTAAGGAAGCTCAAGCACATGATGCTCATTTATATAAGATTATGGAGGAAGTAAAAAATGGATCGCGAAGTGATTTTTCTCTTTAAGAGGATGGAACTTTACTACTTAGAGAAAGATTATGTGTTCCAAGTTTAGAAGATTTAAAACGAGAAATCATGGAGGAGGCGCATTGTTTCGCATATTCAATGCATCCGGGCAGTACTAAATTGTACCATACCCTCAAAGAGAACTATTAGTGGTAGGAAATAAAAAGAGATGTAGCAGACTATATGGTAAGATGTTTTGTTTGTCAACAAGTTTTTTACAGCCACTTCTAATTCCGGAGTGAAAGTAAAAGCATATCACCATAAACTTTGTAATGAGATTGCCTCAAATGTAATAAGGACATGATGTAATATAGATCATCATGGATCGGTTAACTAAATCAGCTCACTTTCTACCAGTCAAAGTGGATTATTCATTAGACAAGTTGGTACCAGTGTATGTGAATGAGATAGTAAGACTTCATGGTGCACCGATCTCCATTATTTCAGATAGAGATCCCAGATTTACCTCTAGATTTTTACCTAGTTTGCATTAAGCTATGGGTACAAAGTTGAAGTTTAGTACTTCCTTTCACCCACAAACTGATGGTTAGTCGAAAAGGACTATCTAAACTCTAGAGGATATGCTAAAGGCATGTGTGATGTAATTTAAAGGAAGTTGGTATAAATACTTACCGTTAATGGAATTTTTGTATAACAATAGTCATCATGCAAGTATCGGCTTGGTACCCTATGAAGTATTATACGAAAGAAAGTGCATAACTCCAGTATGTTGGAATGAGGCAGAGGAAAGAAAACTGGTGGGACCAGAAATTGTGTAATTAACTACGGACAAGATTGATATAATCTGTAGTAGATTAAAGGAAGCTCAAGACAGACATAAGAGTTATACAAATTTGAAAAGAAAAGACATTGAGTTCAACGTAGGTGATAAGGTTTTCCTGAAGATATCTCTATGGAAGGGTATAGTTCGGTTTGGAAAGCGAGGGAAATTAAGTCCTCATTTCATTGGACTATATGATATAGTTGAAAGGATTGGGCCCGTAGTATATCAGTTAGCTTTACCTTCAGAGTTGTCTCAACTGCATGATATTTTCCACGTATCTATGCTAAGAAAATACAGAAGCGATCCCTCTCATCTATTGAAGCAGCAGCCGATTGAGTTAAGAGAAGATTTGTCATATGCAGAATAGCCAGTAGGAATCCTAGCTAGAGAAGAGAAAGTCGTAAGGAATAAGGTGATTCCATTGGTTAAGGTGTTATGGAGTAACCATTCTAAGGAGGAAGCCACTGGGGAAAGGGAGGAGGATATGCGAGTTTAATATCCTCATTTATTCTCTCTATAGGTATGCAAATTTTGAGGATAAAATTTCTTAAGAGGGAGAGAATTGTAACATCCGACTCTAGAATTCTCTAAGTTCTAGTAAGAGTTATGGACTTATTTATTATAGAAATAAGTTCTGAGGTTTATTTTGTGCATAAGAAATATTTAGGGGTCAAAATGGATATTTTTAATTTTTTAAATAAATTTAATTAAATTATTTTTGGAGGTTACTGTAGCAAACCCTTCTCTTTTACGTTTTCTGTAGAAGAAGTAGCAATCAACTTTCATTTTCTTTCTTTTCTCCATTTTTCTTCTATTCTTTCTCTACATCTTCATCATCAATTTTTCTTTTTGTTTTCTCTCAATCTTAAGGATTGAAACAACAATTGAAGGCTTATTATCAATTCCAAGATTTACAAAAAGAAATTTGAGGTAAGTTTTTATATCAAACTTCTAAATTCTTGAATTATACAAAAATGGAGTATTTGGTTGAATTTTTGAGTTTTGATGCATGAATTAATCATAAATGGACCCCTGAGATATTTAGGATTGTGTTTAGATTTGTTTTGGATCAATTCTGGTGATTTTTTGGGTGTTTATATTGGCTTTCTGCATTTTTGAAATGTAGAGGCGCACAAAGGGGCGCTTCTGTGCAGAGGCGCATAAAGGGGCACCTCTGCATATGAGACATGCACCTCTGTGCAGAGGCATGCACCTCTGTGCAGAGGCATGCACCTCTACACATAATACATACACCTCTACACTCCTCTAGGGTGCCTCTACACAGAGGCATGCGCCTCTGTGCCACCTAGTGGTGCCTCAGTGGCCAGTTGGACTCCGAAACTTAGTTTTGAGTGTTTTTAGACCATTTTTGGGTCCTTTAACCTCTCCTATAGCCATAGACCAGTCTAAGTTGAGTAGAATCAAGATTTAAGATGGTATTCTGATGATTTTTGTTACGGATATTAGGATCGGATCGAATTGAAGCCGTAGAGGCTAGATCAAGGCCAGCCGACTAGGTTTCGGTTCAGCAGGCTCAGGTGAGTGGATATGTATATAAAACTACTTTGAAACCATATATGTATATGAAAAGAATATGTTTTACAGTTTGAAAAAAAGGTTTTCTATGAAATAAATATGATGTTTCCTTACAAATGGAATTTTATCATGTATTAGTTATAAAGTATTATTGTATAAGTTTCTTAGCTTTTTACGAGAAAATGGGAACATGTAGCATATACTATTGTTAAGATAGCAAATGTAATTCTAAGCAAAAATATAGTTACTATGTTGATACTATGATTATGTTTCAGTTTTACACAACTGTTAGTTTTACGATTCAGAAATTATATTTTAATAGCTGTTTGTTAAATGTGATTGAATTGGTTTTATGAATAAAACTATACACTCGTATTATGTACCCATTAGATTGTACCATGATGACTGGTGTTTATTTAGCAACTGTCTTGGGGACAGTGCTTGGTTGTACATATAGCCTTAGGGGCGTACAATCGGGTGGTTAGGCCTTGGGGGTCAGCTCTGCGCATGTGTATGACCAGAATTATTATATAAGTATATGTGCACATGGAATGCTAGGTTATCAATGCTGCCTATTATGTTATCATAATCTTTAGTTACATATTAAGGAATGTATGAGATAGCATTTTTATGAATGATAATGTTTCAGTCTTAAATCAGCTTATAAGAAAGCGGTTTAGTTTAAGCATTATATTCTTTTAGCTGGCAACACTCGGCTTGTAAGGAAGCGGGTTAGCTAAAGTATTATTTTATTTCAACTATTTCTCAGTATATTTCAGTTGTTATGACAACTGTTTAGCTATGATATGATGTTACTTCAGAAAGATAGAAATCAACTTACGTTTATATTTTACTATAATGTTTCGGACAAGAAATAAATCAGTTTATGTTAACCTTATATTATGATTTCAGCAGCTTATTATTGATTATTATTATAATGTTCAAAGTACTTTTATGGATATTTTTATGATTATTTAAATAGATAGCTATTGTTCCCACTTTAATGTATCGTATTTAAAGTTATTCCACTCACTGAGTATTTTTATACTCACCCCCTTTTATTTTTAAAATATTTTCAGATCGAGCAGAGTAGCATCAACTATAGCTAGTAGAGCAGTATTGGTGCTATCCAATGTCTAGAGAGGTTGAGCCAACATTTTGGACTTTTATATTACTTTTAAGACTTACTTATTATATAGTAGGTGGAATTATATTATGACAATTTTAAGATTATTGTAAAAGATTCTTAGTATGTATAATGACAATACTTTTTTTAAGTCCATCTTGATATTTTAAGGTTTAAAATTATATGTATGGCATCAGCATAGCAAGTCGCGCCTAGCTCTTTAGCTAGAGGAGCGGGTGTGACATATCATGTTGAGTAGACAATATCAAACATTACACTAATGGTTATTTTAAATTTTATAGTAAAGGTGAATTAGGTTAAATTTTAAATTGATACTTGACCATAGTTATATGTTGCCAAAGGAACTTTGCGATCAGTTTATTAGTTCTATTCCTATTCATTTTCAATGAGTGTAATTAGTTCAATTCTAGTTGTTGAACTTGGTTATGTAAATATTTCTTTTCTTAGTGAATATGAAATATTTCTTTTTTATTTGTTGTAAATTTTATATTGTATATTAATTTCTTTGTGAAATTAAATATAAACAAAAATAAGGGTAATCACTGATAAATTACCTAAATGATTAATATGATAAAATTTTATACAATATGATAAATTAATGATGATTAATCATATAATATTAGAGTTTAATTGTAAAACTTCGTGAGCTTTTGATTCTATACTATATGCTAAATTATCAATAATATATTTGAAAATTATGACAAAATTTATGTATGTTATGCTAATCATTACTATAAAATGACATTAATTAATCATGTGCAAATATATCTTGATGTAGACTTTTCTTTGTGAAATGGCCATTGCTTCTAAAAATATTATTGTTAAGTTGAACAAAGGTGAAAAACTGAATGGGAATGATTATAAAATCTAGAGTATGAAAATTCAATATGTCCTAGAAGAGCAAAAGGCTCTTGAAGTTCTGAATCATATCATGGATGAGTCTAAGGATGGCACCACGACCCAACATTATAAGGACCGTAAGGCTTATGAAATCTGGAAGAAAAATAATTTATTGGCTCGTATTATGTTGCTGAGCAGTATGAAGAATGATCTTATACGTGAATTCAAGAATTATGATATTGTCAAGAAGATGTGGACAACTCTGAAGCTGAAGTTTGGTGGAACTTCTATCACTAATCAAGTTTGATACGTATAAGAAACATCCTAATCATAATATGAGACAACATTTGAGGGAAATGTCTAATACAATTAGTGAGCTAAATAAAGCTGGTCACTCTCTCAATGATGAACAATTGGTTAAAGCTATTATTCGATCACTTCCTCATAACTGGGAGCATATGAAGGTGCATTTCCCCCACAATGAAACCATTAAGACTCTTAATGATATTGCACGCCATTTGGAACTAAAAAAGTTTACGTTGAAGGATTAAGGCTTAATATTGACGTGTATATGGCTAGCTCAAGCTAAAAAGGTGGCAAGAGCTTTAAGCATAAGTCATACTATGTGTACAAGGGGAAAGGATATAAATTCATAAGAGTAGCAACTTTGGAATTAATAATGATAATAAGGCAAAAGGAAAAGCACCTGTGCCTCATCCCAAGAAGAACAAAACGAAGGTCAACTATTATAATTGTGGCAAGAAGGATCACTTTGCTCATTAGTGTAATGAGCCAAAGAAAGTACAAACTTTTGAAACACTTTCAAGAGTTTCTTATATTTTTGAAAGTGCCCTTTAGGTTTCTAGTTTTGTTTATTTAAATGAATCTCATCCTTTGTGGATTGTAGACTCGGGCACCACAGACCATATAGTTAGAGATTGTGATGTGTTTGTGGAATTTCATCAAATTTCATATGGATCAAAATGGTGTATGTAAGAAACAACTCTCGACTTGAATCAAAGGAGTTATCACCTATTAGTTGAGCATGCATGGTGGATGAACCTTAATCCTGCATAATGTTTTATTTATTCTAAATATTTGACAAAATTTAGTTTTTGTTATTGTTTTAATGCAGTTTGGATACGTTTTGAACTCTTATGCTACTTGTCTAAGGCTATGTTTGGAAAGGGATGAAAGAAAATAGGGAGGAAAGAAAATAGGAAAATAATGTTATTTTCCTTTCTTTATTTTCCTCTCTTATGTTTGGATTTGAAAGAAAATAATATATAGAGGAAGGAAAATGAAGATACTTTTTTATTGGAAAAATAAAATATTTTTAAAAAAAGAATAATTTGTATATGATATATTTACTATTATACCCATATACTAAAATAATAATATCTATTTACACATTTTATTTTTTTATTAATGAAATTTTTTTATCAACTTTATATTGATGAACTTTATAAAAATATAAAACTCATTAAATTAGTTAATCCAAATTATTTTTTTTACAAAGTCAATCCACATTAATAATTTAACAAAAACAGTGTGTATAAAACTTCCATATTTATGTGTTAAAAATTATATTAGGTTTGAAACTCAAAATTTGACAATTATAAATTAAATTAGTTAGACCAAATATGAGGGGGTCTACTTGCATCATTTTCCATATATTATTGAGTCCCACAACCATATTACTCAAGCACATCAAGTCAACGAATTTTTATATATTTATTGTTGTATATAATCCAAAAAATAAATTGTACTATGTTTATGTTTATTTGTATATGGTCACATGTGAGCCACACAAAAATTGTAGAAGAGTCCACAACCATCCAGGTGGGAGCTGTAATATTACCATTCCATTGTCTAAAAAACAAGCAAAATTGAACCACTTTCAAAGTACCAAATCCATCAGTAGCAGCGGCAGCAACAAAAATGGCAAGGAAGGGCCACTCATGAGATTGTCTATGTAAATAGGGCAATCTAGATTTGATGAATACTCAGGAAAAGAACGGCTAGGTTAGAGTTATTCGCTGAAAAAGATTGAGGATTATGGGGTATATGGTAGTCAGAGAGAAATTATAAAAAAAGGGTAAAAATGTAAAACAAGATGCACAAGATAATTTTCCTCCATTTTTTCTCAATTTTCTCTCCAAACTGGAGAGTCAAAATAGGGAGAAAAATAAAACTCACTTGCCATCTTCTCTCCATTTTCCTCATCCATTCCAAATAAGGTAAAGTGAAATCCCTCCTTTATTTTCCTCACTTATTTTTTATCCTCCCCACTTTGCTCCCATTTCAAACATAGCCTAAAAGTTTTCTTCAGAAAAAAGTTTTATAGATTTGGTTATTTACTAGATGATTTTATTGTAATGGATGTTGACAATGTTTCTTACTTTAATAGCGATGGTTTTTTCCTTATCACATCTTTAAATGTTTCTAATAATGACGTGGATATTTGGCATGCTAGACTTGGTCACATAGGACAACAAAGAACAATATATTAGCAAAAAAAAGGTATGTTTGATCAAATTGAAAAGGTTAATCTATCAACTTGTGAAATTGTCTAGCAGAAAAGTAGCTAGAAAACTATTTGATAAAGGAACTAGAGCTGAACTTCCATTGCAGCTAATTCATTCCAATATTTGCATGCCAATGAATATTTGGTAAAGGAACTAGAGCTGAACTACCATTGTAGCTAATTCATTCCAATATTTACGTGCCAATGAATATTAGAGTCCGATATAAAAGTGTTCACCTCATAATTTTTATAGATGACTATACATGTTTCGGTCATGCATATTTTTTATTATTGTTATGAACAATTTATTTATAATCAAGTAAAGATTAAAACAATATTAAATGTAATTTATTAACTAGATAATAAGTAACCAATTAAATAAATGAAACTAAATTAATTGCAATGATAAGTGTCTAATTAAAATGTAAATATAATCTACAAAACTGAAATGATTAACAATTAACAATCAAAAAAATTAATTAGATAATTAATAAGTGACTAATTAATTATATAAGATTAAAATTAATTGAAGCAATAATTGACTAATTAATTATAAATTGAAACAATATAAAAATAACCTACGAAATTAAATTAATTATTTAATTAAAAATTAGAAAATTAAGTAGATAATAGGTGACTAATTAATTATTACAACAACAAATGTCTAATTAATTATAAGAATACTGAATAATTAAATTAAATTAAAACGATGTGCAATAATAATTGTCCAATTAATTATAAATGTAATAAATTTTCTAATGTCCAAAAATATCATACTAAATTTAACAAATTGTAAAACAGTTATATATCACAAACCAAATGATTTTTCTAGACTTTTTGTGTAAATTTTTTTATTTATTTGAGTTAATTTCATCAGTTAATTTATCAGATATTTCTATATGAAAATTTATTTTAAATTTTTTGGTATGATATTATTTCTAAAATTAATTGTACCTTTTTATTCTTTTACTAATAATTTATTTAGAATCAAGTAAAGATTAAAATAATATAAAATTAATGGATAATAGTCTCATTTATTCTGTTACTCTGAGCGACATGGATACTCGCCAACCTCAAGAAGATGATTGTGAGGATTCAAAGGTTTCAGCTACCATCGTGCTCCACTGTTACAACTGGTAAAGTCTTGGCATGTATCATGCCACTGCATAAGCATTGGACTTTCTGAATAATAATGTTGCATTTTCTGGAACTCTTATATTCTCTTTCAACTTGCTGGAATGCCAATGAAGTGCATGATGAACGTAGGGTTTGTAGGGCTGTTGGTTTATTGGAAAAGCCAGTTGTTGAATTCTCAGATGGTAGTAAGTCCGTTACGGCAATGTTGATCTTGTTTTTTCTGGTTCAGTTAGTTGGTCAACTCGAATTTGGAAAGCAGGTTTGTGATGACCTTTCTCCCATCTTTTTATTGTTGATAATTTATATTGTATCACACAGCTGTCTCTGTTTTATTATTGATAGCGATAGACATCTATCATAAATTCATTTTTAAAAATGCCTTCCATGATATAGGGGCATTTATTTATTTTTTTAAGGGTAAATTGAACTTTACTCGTGAGTTGCGATAGACGTCTATCGTCATTTTTAAAAATACCTTCATGATACAAGAGGATATTTATTTATTTTTTTTAAGGGTAAATTAAGTTTTACTCGCGAATTGCGACGCTACTGTAGCGTTGCAACTCGCGACACCCTACTTTACCCTTTTATTATACTGTATGTAGCTAGTAAAAATATTAATTAATATTTATTTTATTTCTAAAAAAGTAATTTTATTTTTATTAAATATAAAAAAAAAGATAAATGTTCTCTTTTGAACAAATATTTAAAAATCTTAAATTTTTATATTTTAATATAACAAATTAAATTTTTGTATTTTATTTTTATAAAATATAAAAATAATATAAGTGTTCTCATTAAGTAGTTAATTTAAAAAATTAAATTTTGCATTTTAATATAACAAATGCTGTTTGGTTGCTAGTTTAGCTATGGAATAGCAATGGCGTCGTTAAGGTAGCACGGAACAGCAATTCCGTTGCGTATGTAGCTATGGAATTTGTTTCCGTCGCTGAACCAATTCTATGGATTCAGCACTTACATCTCCTCTAGTTCATTCTCATGCTTACTCCGATTGCAATGCAGATGCATCGGAGCTCCCTTCGCCGTGCAATCTTCCATACCCTTCAGGTGTTCGATGAAATTCCTAGCTCTTGGAAAAATCAAAACAAGCAGGGGGAGAAAATTTATATATATATATATATATATATATATTTAGCTTGCTACAGAAACAGTCAAATGATGGGAAATTGATGATTCTGTGCATAAACAGTTCAGAAAAAAGAAAATGAATTGTCTTTGTCGATTGTTAGAAGAACATCATTGGAGCTCTTGAAAGTTCAAAACTTTTCGCTTTCATCAGGAACTTTTGAAACCACTATTTAAGGAATTGAGTACTGAAAAGTCATATATATTTTGGTTATCAAATCTCATTGCTAGGCTCCATTTTTTCATTTGTTGTAATTATTATTTCATCCATCCTAACTTTCAAGTCAAATAAATGTTAAAATTTTTATTATTTAAAGAATTTTTAAAGTCTTAATGTAATTAAAATATAACTACAAGTGAAATTATGCACAAAAATACTTGCATATTGATGCGGGCGCATTGATGAGCAAGCGGGTGCATTCATGGAGAGATATGAAAAATTGTGGTTGTGATAGTTTCGTAATTTTGAGTAACTTTGGAGTTTTAGATTTTGGCGAATTCAGAGTCCAATTTCATTTGAAATGAGCCGAGGATCAAAACTCACCAGCTTTACTCGTGATGTCTGTCGCTTTTTGGCCAAATTCCATCGTTGAGGGCCTGAAAATACATTTTTTTTTTATGTTTTTTAACTATTATTTCCTAATTTGTTTGGGATTGTTTTAAGGTTTCTCTATTTAAAGATTTTTTCACGTTTTGGGGGGAGTTTTTGATGAATCTATATATATATTAAATTATGAGCCTTGAACTCATTAAGCCCAAATCTTGCCACGTGTCTCTCATCTTTATTCAGTATTCAGCTCTAAAAGCTTATGTGTTGAATTCTTAAAATTCACAATATTTTCTTAAAAAATATATACAAATTATTTAGTTAATTACTTATTTAAATTAAACTCCTTTTAACCTAAAACTGATCTATTTAGTATCAACCATCATAAAATTACTAATATTAGGCACTCCCATTGTCCTTCAAATTATAATCAATTCATTCCTATAACTTTTTCCCCTCTCTTTATTATCTTTTCTTTTATTCTGCTAACTTTGGTCAGTGACTCAAAGAGCAATTTATGATTTATCCAGTACAATTCTTTATTCATTTAATATTTAAATAAATTATTCTATAAATATCCGCGCAACGCGCGAGTTTACGACTAGTTATAATTAAATTTCGAATTCCAAAATTCTGTGAATTTTGTTGCCTATATTCCTGAATTTGCGAATTACAGGTTTGTAAAATATTATTGACGGGTAGTCATGCACGATTCAACAGTTAATAATATTTATCTTGTTCAGACTTCTGTTATGTCACATATTTATTTAACAATTAATAAATCTGAAGTTTTATATGTATGATAAAAATGAATATATATATATATATATATATATATATATATATATATATATATATATATATATATAATGTTATAAAACTGCATAATCTGTATAAAAGATCAAATATAAAATTAAACTTGGAAGCTACTTGAGGTAACACATATAATTGTTAATTAAATTTATGTGTTAGAAACATGTCAAATTTCAATATTTGTTTTTTAAAATGAACAGTTTCTACTGTTAAGAATGATTCAAAATTTATGTCAATTTGAATTAGTCTTTTTAGTTAGAAATATCTTCCTCAATTTTTATTTTTGGTTAGCAATAAATAGTGGCTGTAATATCTCACATTAGTTGAGATTTTTTAGATGTTTAGTTTACTTGTATGCCTATATAAGGTAACTAATATCTGAAATTAAGCAAGAGAAGTGAGTGTTTCTTTTATCTATTTTCCTTAAAAATCTCCAACATGGTATCAGAGCTTCATTGATCTTAGGGCTTGTGAGGATGGGCATAAAAAAATAAAAATAAAAACAAAAACAAAAAGAGGAAAAGAGAGTTTAAACACTAGTAAGTTTATGAGTTCCAATGGCATCAAATAATTTTTCTATGGAAGAAGTATTCATGATTTAAATGCAAGAAGAATTGGTGGAGAGAAGTGCTCCATAAATGGTGAGAAGTGGAGAGAAGTGCTCCATAAATGGTGAGAAGTGCACCAAAAAGAATTTTTGGAGAGAAGTGCTTCATTGATGAAGTTGATGAGAAGTGCATCATATTGTTTTAGATGAGAAGTGCATCTACAAAATTGAAGATTTTTTTTCTTTATTTTTGAATCAAGGGAGAGTGTTAAGAATGATTCAAAATTTATGTCAATTTGAATTAGTCTTTTTAGTTAGAAATATCTTCCTCAATTTTTTTTTGGTTAGCAATAAATAGTGGCTGTAATATCTTACATTAGTTGAGATTTTTTAGATGTTTAGTTTGCTTGTATGCCTATATAAGGCAACTAATTTCTGAAATTAATCAAGAGAAGTGAGTGTTTCTTTTAGCTCTTTACTTTCAAAATTTCCAACATCTACAACATGAATAGCTATGACCACCATGGAAGCTCACTTTGTCTTTGGTTCTGATGTTTGTAGTTCCTTTTCCCATATTGTATATCCTCCTATGTCAGTGCTAAAAACTTTAAACCAAGTATCGGCTGGCAAATTTTTAGTTTGCTGTTGTAAGAAAACTAGTCAAATTTGATAATGGTGTGAGGCATTGCATGGTGTCTCCAAGACTGGTCCAGGGACCTTTTTTGATGATAAAGTTCCTGGTGCAACGAGCTTCCCTTGTGTCATCCTCACAACTGCTTCTTTTAACCAATCACTCTAGAAATGGCCAATCATTTTCAGACTTGCACCTGAAGATGATATACATTAGTTAGTGATTATCTTGTGCTCATTGGATGTGTTGTGTTCATGTATGGGTGGTTACCATAGAAGCAAGAGCAATGTACAACTTAGGACGAGCTGGATTAACTTTCTGGAGTCCTAACATTAATATGATTAGAGATCCACGAAGGTGAAGATTTCTGGAGACACCAAGAGAAGATCCTTTTGTGGTTGACACATATGGTGCCTACTTATGTAAGAGGCTTGTAAGATATTGAAGGAACTGAAAATGTCACAGATTTGAACTCTAGACCTCTTAAGGTTTCTACTTCTACATGTTGCATGCACAATATTGCATATGATATTAGAAACTAGCTTAGAGTTGATCGCTTCCATTTCGATTCAAGGGTAACTTCTGAAACATTGCTTTCAAGTGTACAAGCATCATGCCAAACAACTAGTAAATTCATAGGATTCCATACTCATACTTACTGATATGGCTCCAATTATTGTGTAGCTTTTATTGATATTGTTGGGGTATTAAATCCTGCAGGTCACTGAACTTTGATTAAATTTCAAAACGGATATCCAATTTCAATTTCTTTCTTTTAAATCACTGAACGTTGATTAAATTTCAAAATGGATACCCAATTTCAATTTATTTCTTTTAAATCACCTAACATCAATTTTATTTCACAAATGATACCTGTTGGAATTAAAGGGTATTTTGCTGACATGGCGAACTGAGAAAGAATATTTTCTATCGATTCGCCACGTCAACCAACACCTATTTTCCATGTCAAATTATAAAATTCTAGTCAAATAATTTTTTTTTATTGTACGTAATACTTAGTAATTCCAGCAGGTATCATCTGTGAAATAAAATTAATGTTAGGTAATTTAAAAGAAATAAATTAAAATTGGGAATCCGTTTTGAAATTTAATCAAAGTTTAGTGATTTAAAAGAAACAAATTGAAATTAGGTATCCGTTTTGAAATTTAATTAAAATTCATTGACCTACGGGGTTTAATACCCGATATTGTGGTGAAGTCAACTTATTTGTAGTTTTTTCCTTATTTTCAACAATGTACCAAATTTATATTTGTTTTGCAGTGGATCTACTATATATATATATATATATATATATATATAGGGATCCATTTACACATGTGTAAAACTAATATGTTTTACACAAAATTTTAACCATTGATTATAATTAGTCTAATGGTTAAAATATCTAATTTCTTTTATTAAACATTCCCATATTACAAACCTATATTTTTCTTTCATTAGTTACTTATTTCCTATCTTAAACATTTTTCCATAAAAATGTGTAAAACTAATTTCCATATTCAAATTTGAATACATTCAAAGCAGATATTATGATTGTCTATGATACCAAAATTGAGAAAAAAAATAATAAGAAAATATGAAAAGCAAAACTATGTTAAAGAAACAATAAAAAAAAGCTAAATAAATATTTTGTTTAACCGAACCCCGTGGTTATGAACCATAATAAGTTTTAGATATGCATTACAGGATGACCATGAAGTGCATATACAATTAAATGGAAAATTGAACTATCCATAATAGATTATATTGATTATACATTGTATTATATGTGAATATAAATTAATAATGTAGATTCAATTTCAAAAAAAAAAAGTGTAGATTCAATTCAAATAATGCACAATTTAAATATTAATTTTATTATAATCACATTATAAATATTGATTTTATTATAGATCACATTATAAATTTTATTATATGTGAATATAAATTAATATTGTAGATTCAAAATTTAAATATGTGAATATAAATAATTGAAATAAAAAGTAAAAATAAAAATTATAATTTTTTTTGAATATAACCCAAAGCAGGCCCACATTTGAATCTATAGCCAACGTTTTGGGTTTAGCAAAATATCTATTGAGCTTTTTTTTAAATTTTTTTATTTAACATAGTTTTGATTTTCATATTTTTTTCTTATTATTTTTGTCTCAATTTTGGTATTATAGATAATCATACTATCTATTTGGAAAGTATTCAAATATAAATATGAAAATTAATTTTACACATTCTTATGGAAAATGTTTAAGATAGAAAATAATTAATTACTAAAAGAAAAAAATATGGGTTTGTAATAAGGGAATGTTTAATAAAAGAAACTAGATATTTTAATTATTGATTATAATTAATCTAATGGTTAAAATATCTAATTTCTTTTATTAAACATACCCATATTACTAACCTATATTTTCCTTTTCATTAGTTACTTATTTCCTACCTTAAACATTTTTCCATAAAAATGTGTAAAAGTAATTTTCATATTCGAATTTGAATAAATTCCAAACAGATATTATGATTGTCTATAATAGCAAAATTGAGAAAAAAATAATAAGAAAATATAAAAAGCAAAACTATGTTAAAGAAACACTAAAAAAAAGCTAAATAAATATTTTGCTTAACCAAATCCGTGGGCATGAACCATAATAAGTTTTAGATATGCATTATAGGATGACCGTGAAGTGCGAAAATTCTAATTTATATTGAATTATCCATAATAGATTATATTGATTATAAATTGTATTATATGTGAATATAAATTAATAGTGCACATCCAATTCATATAATGAATAGTTTAAATATTGATTTTATTATAAATCACATTATAAATATTGATTTTATTATAGATCACATTATAAATTTAATTATACGTGAATATAAATTAATATTGTAGATTCAAAATTTAAATATGTGAATATAAATAATTGAAATAAAAGGTAAAAATAAAAATTATAATTTTTTGAATATAATTCAAAGGCAGCCCAATATTTGAATCTATAGCCAACGTTTTTTGTTTAGTAAAATATCTATTTAGCTTTTTTTTTAATTGTGTATTTAACATAGTTTTGTTTTTCATATTTTTTTCTTATTACCTTTGTCTCAAATTTAGAATTATAGATGTAATATTATGCTCTAGAAGTTAACTAACCTATAAAATTTAATAGGATTAGCAAATAAGTTTTGAAAACCTATTATTTCATTGGGGAAAACTTGAGGGACTAAATGGTTATTTGTTAAAAAAAAATTTCCGCAGCATCATCTTCTTCTTTCCCACGCAGCCAACTTCTTTCTTATAGCTTCCTTCACATTTTCTTTTTCCTTTCCTTTCCTTTCCTTTCTTCTTCCTTCTCTACTCAAATTTTTTCAAGCAAAACAATATCAATTCTCTTTAAGCTTCTTATTTCAAATCAAGATTTCAGTGAATTCAAATATTTTGAGATAAGTGAATTTAATTGTTTTATTTTCAAACTTTTGAATTTGGATAGAATTACATGTTATGGTTATTTTGATTAGTTTAGAGCTTTAGTTAGGCTAGAATAGACTTTCTGTAAGTGTTTTTCTCATTTGGATGTTGTATTAGTGTTGGTTTTGGTGAAAATATGCAAAAATAGAGGTTTTCGGCTGCAGAAGTTCGTATGCAACTCACTCAGGCGATGCCTCAAAGCTGAGGAGGCACCTCAGTGCTGAGAAGATGCCTCAGTGAGCTGAGGAGGTGCCTCAGTGAGCTGAGGAGGTGCCTCATTGCACTGAAAAGGTGCCTCTAGACCCTTGTCGAAAGTTTTTTCGGACCATTTTTAGAGTTATAAACCATATCAACCTACCATATACCACTTAGATTGAGTAGAATTTAGATAGAAAGCTCATAATCTTATGATTTTGCTTCTTAAATATTAGGATCAAAACCTGTCATAGCTGAAGAGTCTAGGTTAGATCCAGCCAACTAGATCTTGGTTCAGCAAGCTCAGGTGAGTAGCTAAACTTATAAATATATGTATAAAAATATTGAAGAATATAAAATGTTTTTCTGTGATTTAACTGATGTTTTCTTACAAGTAGTTTTTTTTTATCAAATATTAAGTTAATATTATTACTTATTGCAATACTTAGTTTATGCAACAGGAATTAGGAACATATAGCAATATATTTTGTTACTGATATAGTTGAAGCAATTTAAAGCAAGAATGTATTTATTATTATTATTTTATGAAATGATTATTCTGAGC
>CATIWO010616148.1:0-12624 GCA_949673435.1 Macaranga tanarius | reverse complement strand
ATGAATGGATGTAGCAATATTAAGCAAATACCAAATAAGGTTTTAATTTGTACATGTTTTAATAGTGTTCCCAAGTGTTTGTATATAACCTTTAAAGCTCATTAAGTATATTAAGAACTTAATATGTATGATTACTGTAGCTAAATGAGTATTAGTGATTAAGTAAAGGATAAGGTATGACAGCTTGTGTTATACTGTGTCTCAAGCCATGTCTCCAATATGAGAAAACATATTCCAAACTCGTCTAAAACATTCAAAACTTATCCAAAACACGAAGCCAACATATCTTCTACTAAAATTCATGTCACAAAACACAACAATCTCCACCTTGACATGAATTTCCAAGTATCAATTCAAACCAAAACACTCACAACGCGAATAATAATATAAACTCCACCTCTTCCAACATGTCCCCTAATGGGCACTACTCAACGAGAATGTGAAAGACCAACCAAGTCCAAGCAATGCACAAACTTGGACAAAGGAAGTGATTTAGTCAATATGTCAGCGGGATTATCATGAGTACTGACCTTTTCCAAAACAACATCACCTCTTGTAATAACATCTCATATAAAGTGATAGTGAATATCAATGTGCTTAGTCCTCTTACGAAATATCTGATCTTTAGTGAGAAAAATAGCACTTTGACTATTACAAAGCAACGCCATGAGCTTCAAATCATCACAAAGATCTCCAAATAATCCCTTCAACCAAATGGCCTCTTTAACGGCTTCAGTAATGGCCATATACTCAACCTCTATGGCAGACAATGCAACTGAAGCTTGTAATGTTGCCTTCCAACTAATAGCACAACCACCAATGCTAAACACATAACCTGTCAACGATCTCCTCTTGTCAAGATCACTAATAAAATCTGAATCCACATAATCAACAACCCCATCTCTACATCTCCCAAAATACAAATACACTCCCGAAGAGCCACGCAAGTAGCGAAAGATCCATTGAACTGCTTTTTAATGCTCTTTTTCTGGATTAGCCATGTATCTACTAACTGAACTCACGACATACGACAAATTCGGACATGTGCAAACCATTGCATACATAAGGGAATCAACTGCACTAGAGTAAGGGACTCAAGTCATGTACTCGATCTCATCATCTAACAGTGGACACAATAAAGCTGAAAGCTTAAAATACAAGGCCAATGGAGTACTTACAGGTTTATAATTGTGCATATTAAACCTTCGCAAAACCTTTTTAATGTACCCCTTTTGACTAAAATACAACGAGCCAGCCTTTCTATCTCTCACAATCTCCATGCCAAGGATCTTCTTTGCTTCACCCAAATCCTTCATCAAATTCAGCACTCAATTGAGATTTGACCTTCCCAATTTCTTCTTTATCTCTAGTTACAATCAACATATCATCAACATAGAGAAGAAGATAGACAAAATACTCATCATGGTTCTTCCTGAAATAGACACAACTATTATAATTACAACGTCTAAACCCATGTGTAGTCATAAAAGCATCAAACCTCTTTTACCACTGCCTTGGAGATTGCTTCAACCCATAGAGAGATTTCTTCAACAAACACACATGGTCCTCCTTTTCTGAAGCAATAAAACCCTCTAGTTGCTATATGTAGATGTCCTCCTCAAGCTCTCCATGTAAGAATGCCATTTTGACATCCATTTGCTCCAACTCAAGATCATGTCTTGCAATAATCCTAAGTAAAACTCGAATAGAGATATTTTTCATAACAGGAAGAATACATCAGTGTAATCCACACCTAGAATCTGACTATAGCCTTTAGCAACAAGTCTCGCCTTGTATCTAGCATCATCAATACCCAAAGTACCTTCTTTTCTCTTGAACACCCACTTACACCGAACAACATTCTTGCCTTTGGGTAACTTCACTAACACCCATGTGCTATTTTTGTATAAAGATTCCATCTCCTCATGTATGGTAATTAATCATTTTTCTGAATCCACACAACTGATTACCTCCTTATAGGTAGATGGTTCCTCACCGGTGTTAATATCCTCAGCCACATTTAACGCATCGACTTACAATAATCTTACTCAACTCGGGATACCAAATCTTATAACCCTTAACACAAGACATATAACTAAGAAAAATATATTTTCTAGACCTAAGTTCTAATTTACCATTATCAACATAAGCATAGGCGGGATAATTAAAAATTCTCAGGTCAGAATAATTTGGAGGAGTACTAGACCATACCTCTTCCGGAGATTTCTTATCTATCGTCATTGAGGGAGAACGGTTCATAAGAAAATAGGATGTTACAGTAGCTTCAGCCCAAAACGACTTTGGTAATCTATAATTAGAAAGCAAGCATCGGACTTTCTCCATTAATGTTCTACTCATGTGTTCAGCCACACCATTTTATTGTGGAGTACCTAGAACTGTCAAATGCCTAACAATTCCATTCCCTTGGACTTACAAAATGAGTTAACTCACCTGAATAAAACTCCAACCCATTGTCAGTGCAAAGATGCTTCACTTGCTTCCCAGTCTGTTTCTCAATCATGGTCTTCTACTGCTTGAAAGTAGCAAACACCTCACTTTTATGCCTCAAAAAGAACACCCAAACTTTTCTCGAGTAATCAACAATGACCGTCAGCACGTAGCTTACACCACCCTTTGTAAGAACTTGGGATGGCCCCCAAAGGTCTGAATGAACATAGTCAAGTGTCCCTTTTATGCTGTGAATTCCTTTACCGAAACTCACCCTTTTATGTTTTCTAAACACGCAGTGCTCATAAAACTCCAATTTCCCGATCCGACCATCAATTAGTCCTCTTTTGCTCAACTCGGCTAGGTCATTCTCACTCATATGGCCTAATCGTAAATGTCAAAGTGTAGTTTTATCCAATTCAAAGGAGGTGATGGCTGCATCACCTATAATGGTCGAAACCCTCCAAGATGTACAACTTGGCATGCCTCAAACGCCCCTTCATCACAATGAGAGAGCCCTTCGTGATATTTAACACTCCACCTCCACCTGAATAACTGTAACCTTCACTGTCAAAGATAAAAACTAAAATAAGATTTTGGCCCAAATCAGGAATGTGCCGAACATCCTTAAGTGTTCTAATGATCCTATTATGCATCTTTACTCTAACCGTTCCAATGCCAACAATCTTGTATGGGGCATCATTCTCCATCAAAACAGTCCCTATATCTCTCGGTTCATAGGTTGTAAACCATTCCCGATTGTGAGTCATATGGAATATGCAAGTGGTGTCTAAAATCCAGTCATATGTTGAGTTGACCCTACTGTCAGAGATAACGAGAAGATCACCTTAATTATCCAAATCTTCTACATCTTCAATAATACTGGCCTCACCAAAATTTTCTGGCTTTTTATCTTTATGATCACCTCTCTCAGTCTTATTCTTCAACGTAAAATACTCAGTCTTGATATGACCCTTCTTTTTACAGTAATAGTACTTAACAATCTTACTTTTTGACTTAGACCTGCCCCTATTCTCATTCTTACCTCTCTTAGTCGTCCTTCCCCTAATAATAAGACTTTCTCCATGAGTCTCCAGGTTAACTACCAACTGTTTAACCTGCTCCTTGGAATACAACTCCTCAAAAACCTCTTCTAGATAGATTTTCTCATGGCTATACAACAGAGTCTTAACAAAGTTTCTATAAGATGGAGGTAAGAAATATAGCAAAATCAAAGCTAAGTCCTCATCCTCAACCTTGAGCTCTATACTCTCCAAGTCAGAGATAATTTTTTTAAACACAATTAAGTGATCCTCAAAGGACGTACCTTCCACCATACGATGAGAGTACAAATGCTGCTTTAAATTCATCTTGTTAGGGAGAGATTTCTTCATGCTTATTTGCTCCAACTTTACCCATTACAAAGCCGAGGTCTTCTCCTTCATTACATCCTGTAAAATAGTATTCGACAAATGCAGTTGTATTTGTGTCAAGACTTTACGATCTTTACGCTTCTTTACATCATCTGTCCATAACACGGGCATCTGATCAAACCCCAAAATACAATCATCTAACGCCTTATGTGCAAGGAAAGCACGCATCTTAACCTGCCATAACGTGAATCTTGTACTACGATCCAATAGTAGAATATTATACTTCAATGAAGCCATTGTTCAAATCAGATAATGCCAAGATCAAACCCGGAAAAAATAATCTTAGCTCTGATACCAGTGTGTTAGAGTCACAGTGGAAGTAATAGGCAAATACAAACAAACACACACATAATAGCAAATCAAAGTAAACAAGAATAGACACAATGATTTACGTGGAAAACCCCAATATGGGTAAAAACTACGAGCGGATGAGAAGAGATTTCACTATGATTGTAAAAATAGCATACAAGGCTAACAATGATGAATAGGCTGAATTCAATAACCCTTAATTGATACAAAGCTTATTTACAGTATTTGTGGAGAGAAAATAGAAAGAAAAACGCTTCCCAAATGGATTTGGACAACACTACATACAACATGGCCTGTGTCATGTCATGTTGCAACCCGTATTAATTTTTGGAGCGTAAACTAGATACGACACGGCTTTGAGCACGGCCGTGTCGCTCCCTGTGCACCATTCTGGACAAATACAAATTTCAACATGGCTTATATCATGTCGTGTCCCAACCCGTATTCCTCACTAGATAAAAACAGCACTCGACATACCTTGCAACATGGCTTGTGTCATGTCGTGTCCTAAGCCATGTCTGCCTTCAACATGAGAAAACACATTTCAAACTCGTCTAAAACATCCAAAACGTGAAGCCAACATATCTTCCACCAAAATTCATATCACAAAATACAATAGTATTATACACTAGACAAATACTTAGAATGGCAAAATTTCACTGAAAGTAATTAACATCTACTTTATATACAATTTCTTCCCATTTACCACTAAATTTTATTTTGTTTTGAATAATAGGATTTCTCAAGGTTATACATTTATTTGGTTAATTCTATTCCCATTCTCATTTCAACTTTGCAAGATGTACTAAACTTAGTCTTAGGATTTCTTTAAAGTAGACAACATGATCTATTGATCTATGTACCCAATTTTCTTTACAACAAAAATGATGAATTCTTTAGTTCTATGGACTTAAGCAGCAGCTTTCAAATCCCATTTTGGTTCAGAAGTTTATTATCAATTGTTGGCTTAACAAATTGGCAAATTTTAGAAAAAAAAATTTGCAAGTATCCATGAAATATGCATGTTTTAATTAAGGTTCATGCAATGGAAATTTAAAATCTTTGTAGTCTCAACAGCTTCATCCTTTTTTTTTTTTTTCCGAAGCTGCAAACAAACAAATTTTAGTAGATTTTCTCCATGGGACAGAGTTGATGAGTTAAGCTGATAAGCCAACAAGATTGTGGTAAGGTCAGGTTCAGCCTTTTCCATGCAGTACATCAGTTAGCAAATCACAGTAGCGATCAACATCTCCTGGATTTGCTTCTCCTGCTAAATTTTTGAACCCATCATCATCCTTTTCTTCCTCCATCATATTCCACAGATCAGCGTATTTTGATGATGGCTGGCTTTGATTAGCAAGTGGGTCTGAAATAGCTAGAGCATTTGACTCATTTCTTGAAGTATCCAGCCCTTGGTTCAAATCACTGAGACCTGTCAGAATCTGGTCTAAATTATGCGACTCATGATCACCAGAGTTCAAAAGTTTCATGGCATCCAATTCTTCATTAATGTCAGTGAAGAAGTCCCCTAGAAACATATCTGTATCAGGGACACTGGCAGAGTTAAAACTGTCTGAAACTTGCATAGAGTATGTCTCTTGGTCCGCATCAATAAAGTTACTTGTAAACTTGTCTAAACGAGACTCATTGCCTGATGTAGGAACTGAAACTTCCATGAAATCCATCTTTTGATTCTCTACACAAGACTCACTGCCTGAAGTGACTTTTTTTGCTAAAGAATCTAGCAGCTCCTGAATTTCCCCATTACTTGATGTCACTGAACCCTGGTCCTTATTTTGTGAACTGCTGGAAGAGGTGATATTTGGAGTACCAACGCCATTAAGAAGTGACTTTGATAGCTTAAGTATATCTGCCAAAACAATTATTAATCAGATACAGCAAATGATGAAGTTTTTTTGGTGATTTTTAACTCAATTGGTAAAAGACTTTTTTTTGGTTCAATAGAGATTCAATGAGTTGTGCCATTTCCTTATCATTTAAATTCAAAAATATAAACTTCCACTAATGTTGATGAATGGTAATTCAAACTCGAAATGTTCACTATTTGCACAAATGAGAGTACTAATCAACATTTCTGATTGACAGACTCTCCCTTTCATATAACTTATTAAGAGAAGATCTTTTAAAGGATTCTAATATATCTATTTCAAGTCATCATGTATTGTGGTCAAACAAACCAATTAAATTATAATATGTTGTAGATAAAATTACTACTAATATTTTTGGTTAGGTGTGATATAAAAAATGCATGTATAAAAAAAATCGACTAAACATATATGTTATTATATGTTATTTTTTAAGTGTGGCATTCTACCAACTAAACTTACTAACTTGGAAAACCTAGATTATCGTATAATTTCTCCTTATGAAGTCAAAGATTTAATTAAGATTAGATAATTTTGGAGTATTAATTTTGTCTTTTGCGTACCACTAAGATCGTGAATAATAACATTTATCATTGACCTATTTGAAAAAATATAGATGTCACCGGTAGCATTGCTATCCATAATAAATTATCAAAACACTCCCCTTTTCAAATATCCATTTATTATCAGGTGAAAAAAAAAAACAGAGAGGCAAAACTGTAAATTTAAAAAAAATATATCTTTTTAGAACCAATATATCGCAAATAACTACATCTATTGTCCTAAGTCATAAAGTGACACAATTGTACCTCTGATTCCAAACTCAGTACTTTGGCTTCCTTGCGGACCAACAGCTGCAGCACTAACGTTCTTATCAAAAGCATCTAAAATTCCGGTCCGACCATAGAAATCAGATGATCTACACGCTGCAGGTAAATTAGCAGAGCCAGTTTCACAAATACGTCGCACTTGAGATTTGTACTTCTGAAAGGAAAAAAATTCTATACATAATTGTTCTGTTAACTTGCCCACATTGTTCATCAAGTGAAAATACAGAAACAAATTGATAGAAATTTACCTGGAGATGGCTAGCAACTTGCCGCTGCGTCAAATGAGGCACATTCATCATTTCTAATATCGGTTTAGGACGTGCTTCTGCATCCAAAATATTTAAAACAAACAAAAATCAGAACCCAAAACAAGATATTATCAAATCTTGCGTATTAAAATCAAGAAAGTGCTGTACATACTTTTATCACCTAGTGCGCTGATAGCAGCTGTAAATTTCAGGTGAAGCTCAGGAGTCCAAATAATTCGAGACTTTCGGTGTGATGAACTCTTCGGCTCCATATTCTCTTCTGATACTGTTTTCTTCCATGAATAGCTCTCTTCTTCACCCATAATTTTAGCTCTTTTTTCTCTATGTAGCTCATCATTATGCTCGCTTGATTTATCGATCAAGGCATCAATATTATCCATCCCTTGACAGATTGTATGTTGGGTTTGATGCATTGTTGCGTTTATTTTGTTCCTGTATGCATGTTGCCACACATATTTTAAATCATCTGTGGAGATTGGTTTATTAAGGAAGAATGCCCCTTCAGCTATGATCTTTCGAGCTGCACTTGCACTTGTTTGTGAGGACATCACTCCATGAACAAGACAATTTTGTGTTAATAAAAATGAATGTTTTGTAATAAAATTAGTTGATAAGCTATAGTTTGATGCATGCTTACAGATAACAGGAATGTTTTTGTCTAAGAGTG
Organism: Macaranga tanarius; assembly: GCA_949673435.1. NCBI lineage: Eukaryota > Viridiplantae > Streptophyta > Magnoliopsida > Malpighiales > Euphorbiaceae > Macaranga > Macaranga tanarius. Next base: position 4,782 of record CATIWO010616148.1, on the reverse strand, counting down.
CATGCAGAAACTCAAGACTGTCCATGTCTGGCATGTTAACATCAGCCATGACAAGTCTGAATCTACCCTTTTGCTCTTCAACCATTGATAAAGCAATTGATGCTAGTTCAGTGGTGGTGACTGAAACAAAAATATATATATATAGAAAAAAAAAAAAAAGAGCATCAATTGCTATACATTATTGAAAAGTCTCAAAATGGAATTACACTTATTTCCAACATTCATAGTGAAACAGACTAGATATATATAGAGTTGAATATATACGTGGAATCTTACAAAAGATACATGTATAGTACATATTGAAAAGATTAATTAAGGAAAAATGCTAAAAGTACCAAGTAAATTTGATTAATTGACACGCACAAATGTATTTCGTTTGTGTATGGAAAGGAATCACCTATTGTAAATATACATTTTTTCGTATATGCATGCATCAAATGCCAATCAGGTAGTATAAAAAATTTATATAAAAGTCTTGAGTAAAATAACACTATTCTTAATTAAAAAAATCCCACAATATAATTGAAATGAATTTTAATTATTCAATGCTATATGTATATATATATATATATATCATCCATTTTATTTTGTAATGTATACACTCAGAACAGCAAAAACGTGAAATGTATATAAAAGTTAGTATATTAAGATGTTGAAATTACTGTCCATGTCGAAAATTTAAATAGATGCCATATATAATTTCTCCAATGCATGGATATGGACAAAGAAAAGTGTGCATAGGGAAATCAAAGTAAGTAATTTTTCTAACAATATTCCTAAGCAGCAAAACATAAAATCATGGACGCTGGAGAATGCAGATTGATCAAGTAGATCTACAAACCAAACATGTTTAAAAAAAAAAAAAAAAAAGTTGACGATAATCAACGTATGTCAGTAGCTCAAAGCAGGATCTGCTTTTACGCCAAATATCTTTGATATTTGTAGAGGTAGAAGACGCTTTGTCACTCGCTCATTTTCTTCCCCTCCTCATTCCAAACATATGGACAAATAATTTCAGAATACTAATTGTATGTGTGCGAGCAGTAAAATTATGAGATTGATATATGCATATATTTGTATATATATGATAAAAACTTTCATGCTGAATATATTCATTGTTTTAGTTGCATGTTAATGCATGTGATAAATTTGACTAAATTTTAGACTGTGAAAGCAGGAGTATAGGAAAAGAATAAAAATACAATTTTAAAAATCAAAATATGCATCATGAGAAATAAAAAGAAAATGAAGGATTAAACTTAATAGCTAGATCACCAACCACTCTCTAATACTACATTTTGGTGGGTATGCTGATTTTAAAAAATTTAAAATAGCATAGAGGCATTTGTTATTGTTTCCTTTTTCAATTATTTTTCAAACAAAAATGAAAATACGTTTGGGGTAAAGGGTTTATGTTTTTTAGCTTTATCGACACAAGGTTTAAAAAATAAAGTTCATTTTTAAGGAACTAAGAATCTTCATCGATCTTGGTTAATTTATACAATATATCTATTTAGATTTGTACAATATATATATATATATAATTGTATTTTTTTTTTATTATGAATGGAAAAATAAAGAATTTTTCAAAAATAATCATCAGAAATAACAAAAAACAATGGAAAAAAAAGGTCCTTTTTTTTTGCCCCAAACAGCAATTTCAAACGAAAACCTGAATATTATACTAGTTGTTCATTTTACCCTTGAAAGAGAATTGTTCAAGCATTGATGATATGCACATAAGGGATGTTGTATCATGGTCCACCAATAGAACACTGAGTCCACAAGCAAAGCTAGGTATCAAACTACTTCCATCTTCCATTTTACACACAAAACAACACACAAAAATGAAAATGCCCTTTAACAAAAGCACCTATTCAAGAATGCAAATTAACTATAATAAACAGACAAAAAATTAAAAAATTAAAGAAGAAGAAGAAGATAGAGGAATCTTGAATCCCCAAGAAACTTCAATAAGTTCAAGAAACTTGAACCCAAGAGCATGTTATAGATAGAGGAAATTATATAAAGCTCTAGCTATTGCAATAGAGATGGACACTGAAGGCTATGCTATATCTTTATATATATCACGAAAAACAAAGGTTTGTTGAAGTGGGGCTCTCTGCCTCTCTCCTCTTGTCCAGTAACTATTAAGGCCTGATTTGACTGAGAATTGCTGACGACGGTTACGTTCATTTTTACTACGTTGGTTTCCATTTTTGTAATTTTCTTTTTATGTTCTTATTTTTTAGAGACAAACAAAAAAAGTTTAATGCCTAATTGGATCTTTAGTGCAAGTTTCTTTAATCCATAGAATGGTATGTAATTAAATTTTAAGGGAAAAAAAAAAAGATAATCAAAGTTTGATATTTGATTGAATATAGCATGCCCTTGAATTAAAAAGAAAATTTATGTGTAACTTGGCCAATAATTTTTTTCATGACAAGGGAGAGGCAAAAACAGCCTAAGAACCCAACCTTAATCAGTACATATATATATATATATATATATATATATATATAGAGGTGATCTTTATAGTTACAATCTTTAATTTAATACCAACTGATAAATATAAGAATTATCATGTTCCTATAACTACGAATCCACGTCCTGAAAGGACTCTGACCAACAAGGTTAAAGAGACCTAATTGATAAGGAATTAGGACTCTCATAATACTAATCCTAATGGGACTAGGTATGTCCTTCTTATGCCTATATATAGGCTCATATCTCACATTATATATCATATTGAATAGACTTTCTCTAACTTAAGCATCGGAGAACCTATGGATCAGAGATCCTAGGCTCATCCAAGGTGTTCTTTTGTGCTTGTAGGTTTGTAGGAAGTCGGCATTCATCATAAGAGTGGAAGAACTTTATGTTAGAATCACCTTCAGCTAGCTAAAACTGTTTAGCACGCTGTCGCCACCATATTTCCTGTTCATGAAGGGCATCTAGATAAGCTTGATGGACCTGTTAAAATGCTAAGATACCCAACGCGTCCCTTCTAGAATGAAGGCATTTAATTTGAGCTCTAAGATTTTTAATTTTTAAATGAAGCTCCTTTGCAAAATCACCGCCCCACTTTCTCAAAGCCCCTGCACAATTTGCTATTTTATCTTAAACCGAGCTTTTGAAATGACTTTGCCAACAATTATTAACCAAATTAATACAGTCCCGGCGCTTTAGCCAAGCATTTTTGAAATAAAAAAGACTAGCCCGAGGAACAAAGTGGACCGAACAAAGATTCAAACTGATGGGAAGGTGATCAAAAGAGGAGAATTCAAGAGAGCTAACCTTGGCAAGCGGAAAGAGTCGGATCCAGTCACTAGAGGTAAGAGCACGATCCAGTCTCTTTTCAACCCATAAATCAGAGCCTCTAGACCTTTCCCAAGTGAATTCATAACCCTCTATACCTAAATCAATTAAACCGTAATCTTCTACTGCAGCTCTAAAACCATTGATCATCTATTGAGGTTGAGCTACACGCCATCTTTTTTCAGAAATAGCCAAGATATCATTAAAATCCCCCATTATAATCCAAAGGAGAACTGAAGCTTGAGCTAGCTGTCTAAGCAATGACCATGATGTCCTTCTATCTCTTCTACTAGGGTGACTATAATACCCTATGAAACGCCATTCCCCTAAGCTATCCAATGAGAAGTTAACATCAATAAAGTTTTTTGAGTGGACTAAAATTGAAACCATACCATCTTCTTTCCATAATAAAGCTAAGCCCCCACTGTGGCCCATATTATCAACCACAAAGAGACCCTCATACCCCAAACTTCTTAGAACACTAACTAACTTATTTTATGAAGCAATAGTTTCAGATAGAAAAATAAGACTAGGAGATTTCAAACGGATAATTTCCTTCAGGACTTGAATTACTCGTGGGTTACCTAGCCCACGGCAATTCTAAGCTATAGCACTCATTGCTGCTGGCGGACTTGGTTACCAGGACCCACCAATAAATCCGAATTTAAAACTAGGGAATCCTCATGAATATGGGCCAGCCCATTACTGTTCACTATATTAGAAACACCCAATTCTTACCTTGCACGTTTCACTGGAATAATAGTAATCCCATAGTCAGTACTTCCTGATTTGCTAAAATCACTCCCACTACCTTCCTTATAACTCTCAACCATTTCCTTTCCTATTCTGAATATAGAAACATTCCCATGCAAACTTTCGTCAACATTAACTCCATGTAGATTAGTTAATGCCTGTGAACGTGGCACAGGTTTCGCCTTATCAGAATCCATTACCATGTCTATGGATGAGTCATCTTATAACTCATTGAGTTTCATTGGCGATTCCTCTCGCAACTATCTCACCCCTATATTTGCTCCCATTCACGTATTGATGGCAACCATCCATTTACCAAATGGACGAACAACCTCACCTGTAGCAGAGTTAAATAATCTCTCACATATAGAATCATTATGGCCGAGCTTACCACAGATGAAATAGAAATGGAAAATTCTTTTGTACTTGAATTTAGCCCAAAACCAGTCCCCACCTTCCCTTCTTAACTTCATTTTTTGCTTTAAGGCCTTACGAGAGTCTATCGCTACTCGAAGATGCATGTAGTTCCTCCATGTCCCAAAAAAATTATTTGGATCAGCTTTTATATACTGACCTAAATAGTTCCCGATGGCTTGAGCAACTCGTTCAGACATGAACCCAATCGGGAGATGATATACTTGAACCCAAATGTCCACCATTGTTAATGGAACTTCCAAAGGATGCTCACCCATTTTCAATCTTTGAGCTATG
>CATIWO010616110.1:0-11913 GCA_949673435.1 Macaranga tanarius | reverse complement strand
TTTTAATCATAGGTGATTAAGAATTCAAAACTTTTCAATGCACTGAATGAAAATTCATTTTGACATTTACAATATCAGTAGATTCTTTCTTAACTATTTTTCATTTTTTCTAGATTAAACGTAATTAGTCTGCCTTTTTTTTTTTAAATCTCTTGGTCCTTTATGTTTAACACCAGAGAGAAAATTCGCCTGCTAATATAATGTAGTCAAGTTGTTGATTTTAACCATCAAACAAGATACCATACTTGAGCAAAATTTTGTCATGCAGATCATTTTGAGGAAGTGAATGTTCTTTCTGTCCCACTATAGTTGTGGATTAGCTTTCTTCATTTTGTCATCTCGCACATACATTATGGAAACTGGATGCTGTGATCTGATTATACATAGTTTGCTAAGACAATCAGGTTATTCAGGATATAATGATTCATTTGTTACATTCTCAGGGTATAATGATTCACGTGTTGTATTTTATTTGCATCTAAATTTTGAAGTCTTATTCTTATCATTCTGGTTTCTAATCTGGATTTTGCTAATTTTCAATTCAGGAATTGTTATAAGTAACTTTTTATGTGATGTAATTTGGAATGACTTAATCAGAGTTTTAGAATAACATATGCAGTTACGCCAACTTGCTTATATATTGATCCGTACTAATCTTACTTTTGGTCTTGGACACATTGGAACATTTATGTGGAGTGGATTGAAATTAATCATTATGATTAATGTTGAAATTTCTGATGTTGGTTTTGTCCTCTAATTTTTATAGGAAATGCATATCTGATGGTTCCTGCTGGCTTGTAGAAAGTTTGTAATTTAGGCTTGGACAATTTCAGTGAGCCTTCTAATGAAATGAAGGCTTACAATGAGGTTAGCATATGATGGAATTGAAACTGTTTTGGGAGGTTCCCCAAAAAGAGAGCCATTACAATGTGCATTTCTGACTTAAAATGCCACTAGTCCACTTTCAATAAATCCTATTAAATGCTGTATTACATATGATACCTTCTTTTGATTTTCTTCATATAAGTGTAGATATATAATCTGTTGGCCTGATTGTCAAAAACTTTATGAACTTGATTTTTTTTTTTTTTTTTTTTTTGTCAATTTTATGTAGTTCTCTGTGTTGGTATCTTTTATTCTGTGTTATAATATTTCTCAGTCTTGTTTGATATAATTACTCCTAGTGACCACTGACCACTACTTGGAGTAGTATGAACCAAATACAAGAAAATATCACAATATCACAATGGGGTGTAATGTCTTGTGTATTCATATCCGACTTATTGTGGCCCACAAATTGTGGACTACAATTAATGTGTCAGAAAACGTTCACCGCGGATTCACAAACCCTCACATTTCCATTGCTTTTTATCACAATATAAAGCAAACAACCTCTTTACCTGCACATTATCACGATGGATTCACAAATCCTTTCATTTCCATTGCTTTTTATCTTTACTCCTCTTTCACTTTATCGTGTGGAGGGTGTGGAAGACAAAAAACTAAAACAAGCAGCAATGATCTGAATCTGCCCCCTGGACCCTGGAAACTACCCATCATAGGAAATATGCACCAATTAATTGGTGGTCTACCCATCACAAATTTAGAGACTTGGCAAAGAAATATGGATCTGTCATGCACCTACAATTCGGAGAAGTATCGACAATTGTCATTTCTTCATCAGAAGCTGCTAAAGAAGTACCGAAAACTCATGTTCTGTTTGCTCAAAGACCCTTTCTCCTTGTTGCAGATATCTTATTCTATAAGTCTGCAGATATAGCTTTTGCACCCTTTGGAGACCATTGGAGGCAGCTGCGTAAAATTTGTATATCAGAGCTTCTTAGTGCAAAGCGTGTGCAGTTGTTTCGATCAATTAGAGAAGAAGAGGTATCAAATCTCATCAGATCAATTTCTTCCAGTGCGGGATCTGCTATCAACCTTAGCAAAATGATGTTTTCTCTGCAATGTTCTATAGTTGCAAGAACAGCATTTCGTAAGAAATGCAAGGTCGACCAAGAAACATTCCTACCAGTTATTGAGGAAGTTCTAAAGATGATGGCAGGATTTAGTGTCACTGACTTGTTCCCTTCTATCAAATTGCTTCGTGTGATTAGTGAAAACAAGCTCAGGAAACTTCATGAAAAAGCTGATTTGGTTCTTGAAAACATAATTAATGAACATAGAATTTTCAGGGCCATGGCAAAGACTCAGAATGAAGGTGAAGAAGATCTTGTTCATGCTTTCTTGAATCTTCAAGAGCATGGAATCCTTGAACTTCCCTTAACAATTGACAATATAAAAGCTGTTATCCTGGTAAGTATGTATGGTATATAACACTCACTTGATTAAAGATCAACTTTTAGTGGTAATTTAATAATCATGCATGGCATGCAGGACATGTTTCTTGCAGGAACGGATACATCACTTACAGTTTTAGAATGGGCAATATCAGGAATGATGAAAAACCCTGAAGTGATGAAGAAAGCTCAAGCAGAAGTTAGGCAAGTTCTTGACAGGCAAAGAAACATTGATGAAACCTGTATTAATGAATTAAAGTACTTGAAGCTAGTCATAAAGGAAACTTTGAGACTACACCCTCCTGCTCCATTGCTGTCTCCTAGAGAAAGCAGTGAGCAGCGTCAAATCAGTGGATACAACATACCTGCAAAGACCAGAATTATGGTGAATGCATGGGCACTTGGCAGAGACCCCAAGTGTTGGATTGAAGCTGAAAAGTTTTGTCCAGAGAGATTTATTGACAGTGCAATAGACTATAAGGGAAGTAACTTTGAATATTTGCCATTTGGTGCTGGAAGAAGGATATGTCCAGGTATGTCCTTTGGTATGGCCAATGTTGAGCTTCCATTAGCACAGTTACTGATTGGGAACTACCCAATAGTAACAAGAAAGAAAATGTAGACATGGCAGAGGATTTTGGTAGTGTAGCTAGAAGAAAAAATAATCTGTACCTAATTCCTATTCCATATACCATGATCAGATTTCTCGCTTGATGATACGGCCCAAATTCGGCACATGGTGGGTCTATTCGTAAGGTATTGTCCGTTTTGGCTTAAGAGACCCCATAGACCACACGGTTTTGTTCTTATAAGGACTCAAACCCCTCGTCTCCTAATCGATGTGGGATTTTGGTGCATCATCACCGCTGAACAGTAATAGTACTTCAAGGATGTACCATACAAATGCTAGTTTGGTATTAGACAAATAAATGTTATTGCCTGTGGAGTTATAGTTTGGGGTAAATTGCCTCAATGGTCACTTAACTTTGACATTCGTTTTAAATTGGTTCCTTAATTTTGATTTTTATTTTTTCAGTTACTTAACTTTTATTTCAATTTCAAATTGGTAGATTCACTATATTTTAAGTACTTCAAATTTTACACAAAAATTCTTTAATCCTCCAGACATTTAATTTTTCAATTTAATCCAAAATTCAAAGAATTTAGAAATTAACTTTCTCTTAGACTCTAATACCACTTATATACTTTGTTAACTACAAATAATATAATTTTTTCTTTTTAATTTTGAAATTTTTTTATTTTTTGAAACAAAATATTTTTGATGATCCAATTTTTTTCTCTTGATAAAATTTAGAAATAATTTTTCTCTTTCTTCTAAAATTAGATCGAAATTAGATATATATATATACATACATACATACATACATACATACATATATTATTTTATTAACAATAATTTTTGATAATTTTTTTTATTACTTATTGTTAATATTTTGGAATTCATTATATGCAATATTTATATTTCAAACTCTACTTTCATTAAAAAAAATTGCAATTATTTCTACTTTTATTTCTCAAATATATTTTCCATAATATTTTAGTATTTTTATAGATACATGTATAATTAGTTACAATTTATTCATTTTATGCATTTACAATTGGTCATACATTTTTATTCATGTATTGTGAATGTGTAAAGTCTAAATATATTATTTTATAGTCACAATTGGTCATATAGGGTCAAATGCATGGAAGGGTACCGAACTTTAGCTTTATTTCAATTTGATTATCAAACTTTAATTTGTATCTTTTTAGATATCGCACTTTTATTTAGTTTTACAATAATAACTTATAAAATCTTTTGGTACATTAACAATCTAAAATTACCATTTTAATCCAGAATTAAAGATTTTTTACAAATAAATCCATATTTTATATTCATTTATTAGAAAATAAGAACAAATTTTGAATTAATTTTGATTCCATCTAATGAGACTAAACTCATTTTGAATGGTAATATACGCTAGGAGAATGTAAACTTCTAATTTTTTTATAACTTTTAGATTAAATTGAAAAAAATAAAGAGATTGAGGAATTAAAATGGTTTTAAATAAAATTTTGGAGGATTGAAAATTTTTAGCAGTACTCTTATGAAACAAAATTAAAGTTAGGTCACAAAAAAAAAATAAATTAAAGTTTGATATCCAAACTGTAATAAATATGAAGTTGGGTAACCACCATTGCATTTAACCCTGGTCATATACATTCACAATTTATTCACGTGTGTGTGTGTATATATATATATATTTTTCTAATTTCGATATAATTTTAAGTTATAAAAATTTATGAAGAAAAAAAAATTATTTCTAAATTTTATCAAAAGAAAAAAATTGGATCATCAAAAATATTTTGTTTCAAAAAAGAAAAAATAAAAAATTTTCAAAATTAAAAAGAAAAAAAAAAAATTATTTGTAGTTAACGAAGTATATGAGTGGTACTAGAGTCTAAAAGAAAATGAATTTCTAAATTATTTGAATTTTGGATTAAATTGAAAAATTAAATGTCTTGAGGATTAAAAAATTTATGTGTAAAATTTGAAGGACTTAAAATATAGTAAATGTACCAATTTGAAACAGAAATAAAAGTTAAGTAACTGAAAAGATGAAAATCAAAATTAAGGAACCAATTTGAAACGAATGTCAAAGTTAAGTGACCATTGGGGCAATTTACCTAATGTTCAGAGATTGTGAGTTCTGTGTAACAAGCCCTTAACTAAAATCCAACATAGATCACAAGAAAAGGATTTCAATAAGCATCCTTAACCTTCATTCGATCCTATGGTGAATCGTACACCCATAACCCAATCCCAAACGAAGGGCCATAACATCCACCCTTTAAAATTGATTTTATTGTCAAAAAAAATAATAAAACTGTTTGACAAAAATTTTTAAACAAAATTTTAAAAGATTTGGCATGCTCAGACCTACATTTTAGTAAAGCATATCTTTTATGCTACCTTTCGCTTAAGCACAAACACAACAATTTTATCTCTATCCCAGATGGACCCTTACAAGAAATCAAATTTATGCGCTCAATATTCTGCACCTCAGCACCTACATGTGCAGATACTTGTCATGTGCTGAAAAAAGGCCATCACATAATATAGATATCTTACCTCAACTTTCCAACATAAGCATTACTTCCTTGAGATAGATCATCTGCGTCTAGTGAGATTATATATTCTGTGTGGGCACCGTGTCTATACCTTCGTGCTGCTAGAAGAAACTTTCCCTTGTCAACAAATGCTACGAAGAAGAATAAAAGACAACACCAAATGAGTCAAACTTCAATAATTTACGCTAAGTAAGACACATGTTACCAAAAAAATAACTACACAATGTACACTGAAAAACTGATCTATAATAAGCCCTAGCAATCCATGATATACCTCTCTCATTTTAAAATTCCATGTTGACAAAAGATATGGCATTCCTCAGCTTTCCTAGTATATTAACAAGACTTTCAAAACAATTCATCATTTTGCATACGATAACTGTTGTGCATTAACAAAAAGACTGAAAGAAAAAGCTTTTAAGACTAATAGTTGCATTAACAAATTTTCCAACGGTTCCACATTCCAAAAGTCATCTGTTCTTTTTAATTAGGGATTATTCAATTAGATAGTATATACACGAGACTGTTAAATGAAAAAAACTTTTCTTTTTTCATATTGACAGTTTCAGACTATGAATAGAATCGTACAATTTGAGTCAATTCACCCTTTCGGCGATACGAGTCTACCCGGTGAATCAGTAAAGATCATCATAAGTGAATTGACAAAATCGAAGTGAATCGACTAAAATAAGTGAATTGACAAAATCGAAGTGAATCGACTAAATCAAGATGAAACAATTGATTCCATGAATTCTATCCTACATAAGAAAAAATAGACAGCAGCCATTTATATTGACAATGCAAAATTTTTGCTTGCAATCTCATCTGATACCAGTCAGTTAAACAAGAAAACACACTTGAAATCTCTAAATACAAAAACAAAAAGGAAGACCCTTAATTCTATCATGCATGTGAACATGTCTTCTCTTCCTATCTGAAAACATTGGATTGCCGAGGTCAATTTTTTATTTTCAAGTTGTGACCCGCTCAAACAAATTCAATTTGTATTGGTTATCTTATTACTTCCCTCTTTCACTGCTCTATTTTTTTTTTCAGCAATTGTTTTACTATCGTACATGAAAGTATTGTTTTCTTTATTCAGTTTTTTGTAATGTTATTTGTTAACAGGAGAAATTCTTATACTTCTTGTAATACCCACTATTATCTTTCTATACTATTTTATCACCTGCAGATTTTCAACCATTAAACTACCCTCCAAGCCACTTTCCTTTTGGTTTCTGTATTACTGAAACTTTTCTATGTTTAAACTTTAATTAGAGATTCGTAACACTTTCTAAGATAATATAATTGTTTACAATATTTTTAATATGGCTACATGACATTAAATATTAGTGCTATCCATTTTTTAACCATGTTCGTATGTGATATAATTTTAAGTATTAATTTGAATATGTTTAAATTAACTATGTATTTACATTTAATTAATTTCAAAAATTCAAAATGAATCTTACAGTTTGACTTGATTCTCAATTCTCGATTTACAATTCTAAAATGAGGATTTGATTCTTGATTTAACAACTATGAAATTGGACAAAGTCAAGTTTGACTTGCAGCTGAGCCTTCTGTAGTACACTAAGTCAATATGAAAGTTCAACAAAATGAATAGTTTCAGTTTTGATTTTGTTACCAACAGATTATGCATCTCATTCAGTCAAATCTAATGTAGCTAGAGAAGAAGCATACAGGGAAATCCTCAAATGAAGGTTCTACGTTGCTATTTTGATTTTAAAAACAAGTCCATCAATTACTCACATGTGGTAAGGGCAAGATAGAGGTAAAACGTTGAAGTCTTCTTGTTCCGTCTTATAAGACATTGATGGGGTAAGTCCCGCGGACCTGGCTGCAATTGCAACAAAAAACAAGAAAAAATTTTATACATATTTCACCAATAACAGCAATGAGTAACAGAAAATAAATCAAGCAGCTATAAACAATTCAATCAACAAATATTTCGTGGAAAGTAAAAATTACATTTTTTAATTATTTAATATACAATTCAATTCCAAAAAAAAGATGAGATTTAATTCCACCAAGAAAAAGAAATATATCCATATATATATATGTACATATATGTACATACATATATGTATATATATATAATCGTTTCAGGTATAAAGTGATTGAAATAAAGAAATAAATAATAAAAAAAATAAGTGGGAATTTAATACATAATTTGATTAAAATAAAAAAAAATCCTAGTCAGAATTTAAAATTTAAATATAAAATATAAATAATTACTCAACCATGTAATATACATTAGAATACAAAAAAAAAAAAAAAAAGTTAACTTTATCATGTAATTGAGTGCAAAAAATTGTTGAAAATATATAAATAATTAAGTATAAAAATATATAAATTTATGAAGGAATTTGTTGTATTAATATATAATTTTAAATTATAATGGAAAGATAAATTTAACTATTATAAATATTTCTAAGTTCTTAACTAATATATAAGGAAAATAATATAATAAAATTTTAAATATTTTATAAATAGATACGTCAAATTTAAATTGCATTTAATATCAGGAAGAATTATTACAATTTAAACCTAGAACATAACTAGTTACAATAGAACTAAGTTACCTTTCAGCTCAGCTAAACTATGCATATCCTATTATAAATCTTTTAGTAGACTAAACAATCGCTTATGAAATTCAAAGTTTTTGCCCACATTTTCAGTCATTGACTCTTTAGACCAAAAAAGAAATTAACCCAAAGTCACAAAAGGAGCAATACACAATACTTCAAATTCATGGATTCAAACCTGAAAAGCCAATTAAACCAGGATCACCATCAAAACGACGCCATTAACTAATCTATTTTGCGACAAAAGTTAACAAGAGACTACAGATTAACGTACAATACTCATAAAAATTAAACAGAAGCCCTAAAAAAAATAAATAGATATTCAAAACCCTAAACTTCACAATTCCCAACTACTCACTTGTGCAAAAGAAACCTAAAATATATAATGAAATGAAAATCATGAGCAATTTATAGATTAAAAAAATGACCTGTTTAAGGCAAGAAGGGAAAGTTATTTGGCCGGTATTGTTGGGAGATTTAACGATCTCCTTAACGATCTCTCTCCATTTCTTACATACGCAAGCACAAGCGACGACGTTTTGTCGCTGGGGCCATTTGTCCTCACTCTCCTCCACTCTCTTTATTATTTCCCCTAACAATTCAGGCAACATGCTCCCCCAGCCATCCCACTCCCTACGCAACACATCGCCACCGCCGATTATTTTCGGCACAACCACCTCTTCTTCCTCTTCCTGTTGATGGTTGTTTATTACACGCTTCAACGATCTGGAGAACCTTCGAGAAAGAATCGATTTTCTAAGAGACATTAGACTGCTAATTTCCTTATTTATTTATTTTTTCCCAGCGAAGGGATTGGATTGCCTTTTTTTCTTTTTCTGTATAAAGAAGAAATTAGAGAGATGTTAGGGGATACAGAGTAACAGAAGGGTGAGGTAAGCGTTTAGGAATTAGGACAAGGGATGCTTAATTAATAATTTGCATACACGTGGCATAATATGAGTGTGAGTTTGACGGGCAAGAGTAGAAGGCAGTTGTGGTTATTGCTGTTGTAGTTGGGAAGTTTTGACTCGGTCTAAAAAACAATAATAACCAGATTGGAATACAATAAAAGCTCCAACCACACTCCGTCAAAGCCATTTTTCTTTCATCCGCTGTTATAATGAAAACAGAAAAAATGAAATAAAACAACACTTTTTCAAATATTACAATTTCTATTGATAAATTTGTCATATATATTTTAAATATTTTATATTTAATTAATAAAAATAAGATATGTATATATATGAAGCAGAATTATATATATGTACAAGTGAAAACTATATTTATATTTATTTAAGTATATACTGTAATTATTGTTTAAAAATATGAAATATAATTTATATTCAAAAGTTAACAGTTGATATAAGTATTTATTGAATTTTCATGCATGTGTGGGATTATATTTGTCCACGTGGGCTGATAAACTCATCAAGATGGTTTGCCACGTCTATTTTTCATGTCACCAACTTACCATGTTGGATTTCTACTAACCTAGTTTCTTATACGATTGCTATGTTATTACTTGATTCAAACCTCTCCATTGTTGGTTCTTCTTTCATTAAATCTCTGTAAGTTCCTCCAAATAAGAATTAGAACTATTAGAGTTCAAATCAAACAAAAAAAATTCACCATTCTTCAATAAAATCACACTTTCCTCTTTTAAATACTATATTTCAAATTTTGGATTAATAAACAAAACACCAAGAATGTACTTTTACTTAAAATCAAAAAAAGCCAATCTTAATGGCTCCGTCATCCTCTATCCACCAGATTCACCATTGTGTAAAACGTAGCTAATCCATCTCTTCAATTTGTCCACTTCAATGTTACACTTAGATTCACCATTGTGTAAAAACTCTTTCTTTCTTGTACTGCTACTTATTGTCCCTTGATTTTAGTTTTATTGATGTTTTGGGACTATTGTTGAGGTGAATATATTTACAAGGATTGTAGAGAAAAAGTGAGGAATGATTGTGGTGGCCCACTGCTTTCTTAAAGAGTTGTTAAAGTGTTGTTGGTATTGAGTTCTTGTTCTCAGTCTAAGTGGAGATATATGGATGTGCGTAAAGATTTTATTGTTGTATTGATATTTGGTATTGGCAATGACTATGGTTTTAAGCTTCAATCTTTTTTCTCCTAGATGCATTGTCAAAGAAAGTGAATTAGAGGATCAAATGTTGAAGAAAGATGATAAAATATGTTATAATTGTCAATCAAAATTTGTTTGAAAAAAGAGAAAAAATTTGAGTGCAAATATGGTGGGGGTCGCATTTTCAACGTCAGCCTTTGGTTACTGCAAACATGTTGGTCCTAAATGCTCTGTGCCTCGTTGATGATTAAGGATCCAGTCTTGAACCATATGGCTTGATATGGGATTTGATAGCTTTGCCATTCAATTTTTGCAAAATAAAAGCAAATTTTGTTGTAAGTTTAAAGGATGAAGAAGAAGAATAGGAAAAGTGATACTTATTGGTTCTATGGGTTAATTGAATTGAACGAGAGGTTAGTGAAGATCCTATATGACATTAGTAATAATATGGACGGTTGACATGGAAGTTGTTAGTGTCTTAGTGACTTACAGCCTACATAAGTAAAAATATTATCACGTATGCATATTCCATTACACTTAATGGGATAAGACTAACAGTAAATTTTTTAATTACTTATTGAACTCAGTTGTTAATAATTAAGCTTATATGATTTAATTGTAAGTAAACATATAACTTTTGGGATTGAATTTGTTGTTATCCCTTATTTGAATCACTAACTATTATGAATTTTTAACATTTCATCAATCATATGTGTATAGTTTAATTATTTACATTTATTTTTAATATAAAAATTATAAATTATTAATAAATTATACACAATCATATAAATACTAAATCTAAATAATATATTGCAGTTGTATTGGTTAATAAGTTTATTTATATGTATTTTTTAAAAAAATAATCAAAAATTTATTTTAACTGATTCTAAATAAAAATAAATGACAAAATATATATATGTATAAATTTTTAACAAATAAGAAACTTTGCACCTGTTATAACCTTTAAGGCTTTAACATATAAAAAAATATATATATATGCTTACTCCCTACAATTTTTCTTTATTTAGTATTTTCTTATTTTGGCTAATGTGTCCAATTTTAAAAATTCATAATATTTGTCAATAAAAAATTTATGAAAAAATTAAACCATATTAAAAAATCTTTTATATTCCTATCTCATCTATATCTATATTCCATATTCTATATAGATTGTCTACTTAACATAAAACTTTTTTTTAACATAGAGTCTTTATAAAATTTAAAATCAATATAAATTCTTATTTACCTAAATTCTTCTTAAATATAAACAACCCTAAAATTTCAGAGAGTAAGATCACTAATTCAATTATTTTCAAGGTAAAACCATAATTTTGTTATAATTTTGTCATTTAGAATATGTTAAAGGTGTAATATTCAATTGACTAAGATTCCCTTTTAATTTATGCAATCTATCTTTGGCAGGCAAACTTGATTTTTGAAATTGAATATGCAAAGTAATTATGGACTTGAGGGAATATGTTTCACCTTGAAGCCAAAAGTTTCTTTTTTTTTTCTTTCCAGTATTATTTATGTGATGCCTTCATATTACAATCGATGAGTATTTATAATGACCAGTATCAACTAAGCTTTTGCCTTAAATAAATTGAATTAATGTACTAAGCTTTATTTAACTAAGAGTTCTATTAAGGGCCTGTTTGGCTTAGCGGTTGCTGATAGCTGATAGCTGTTGCTGATGGCTGATAGCTGATAGCTGGTGACTGATAGCTGATAGCTGATCGATATTATGTGTTTGGTAAATTTATAGCAGTTGTTGCTGATAGTA
>CATIWO010616099.1:0-11287 GCA_949673435.1 Macaranga tanarius | reverse complement strand
TGTTGCATAATACCCCTTTAACTTTCTATTGCTACAACTAACTTCAAACTTTCTTTCAAATTTAATCCCTCTCTATAACCACATCTCAAGTTCAACTTATACTAGGTCTACTATCACATGTGCAATAAATATAATACATACGACATGATTACGTATGTTGGAGGGGCGGGTGTTACACCACTACCTTTAAAACTACTTTAATCCATAGAGAGATTTCTTCAATAAACACACATGGTCTTTTTTGCTTGAAGTAACAAAACCCTTTGGTTGTTGTATGTAGATGTCATCCTTAAGCTATCCATATAAGAATGTCATTTTGACATGTAATTGCTCCAAGTCAAGATTATGCCTAGCAACAATCCTAAGTAAAAGCTCAAATAATATTATATTTCATAATAGGAGAGAACACATCAATGAAGCCCACACCTAAAATCTGACTATAGCCTTTAGTAATAAGTCTATTTTTGTATTTAGTATCATCAATACTCAAAGTGCCTTCTTTCTTCTTGAACACCCATTTATACTAAATAACTTTCTTACCTTTGGATAACTTCACTAACTCCCATGTGCCATTCTTGTTAAAGACTCCATCTCTTTATGTACAGTAATAGCCCTTTTTTTAATCCATATAACTAACTGCCTCCTTATAGGTAGATGGTTCTTTACCAGCTTTAATATCATCGACCACCTTTAATGCTTAAGCCACCATATACACTTCAGTATATCTTATGATGGTTTAATGGTCCTCTTAGGTCTATCTCTCGCAATAGAGTATTAAGATGTCGTAGCTTTATCATCATTAGTGACCTTTGAACTTTCATCTAATGTAACTTTATGTATGGATTCTGCCTTAAACCAAAAATTCACCTTCATATTTGTATTCTGCTACTCTATAGACTCATCATAAATGTCATTGAGAGATAAGTTATATAATATGAAAGTTTCATCAAAGATTACATTTTGAATCACAATACCCTTACTCAACTCGAGACACCAAAGCTTATAACCATTAACACCATACATACACACAAGAAAGATATACTTTCTAGACCTAGGTTCCAATTTATCGTAATCAACATGAGCATAGGTAGGATAATTATATGTTCTCAAGTTGATATAATTAACAGGAGTACCAGACTATACTACTTCTAGAGTTTTTTTTGTCAATCACTATTTCAGCCCAAAATGACTTCGATAGTCTGAAATTTGAAAGCAAATACTAGACTTTCTCTATTAATATCCTGCATTCAGCCACACTATTTTACTACGGAGTACCCGAAATTGTCAAATACCTAACAATTCTCTCGACCTTACAAAATAAGTTAAACTCATCCGAATAAAACTCCAACCTATTATTAATAAGGAGATGATTTACCTACTTCCAAGTTTCTTTCTTATCATAGTCTTCCACTGCTTGAAAGTTGCAAACACCTTACTCTTGTGTTTCAAAAAGAACACTTAAAATTCTTTGAGAAATCATTAATGACCGTCAATATATTACTTACACCACCCTTAGTAGGAACTTTAGATGGCCCCAAAGGTCCAAATGGACATAGTCAAATGTTCCTTTAGTGTTATAAATGCCCTTACTGAAATTTACCCTTTTCTGTTTCCCAAATACATACTGCTCATAAAACTCTAATTTCTCAATTTGACCATCTATTAGTCCTTTTTTGCTCAACTTTGCCAATCCATTCTCACTCATATGGCCTAAGCACAAATGCTAAAGTGTGGTATCATCCAACTCAAAGGAGGTGCGGCTACATCACTTGTAATGATCGAACCCTCCAAGATATACAATTTTGCATGCCTCAAATGCCCCTTTATTATAATGAGAGAACCCTTATTGATCTTTAACACTCTACCTCTACTTGAATAACTATAACATACATTATCAAAGATAGAAATTGAAATAAGATTCTGGCCTAGGTCAGAAATGTACTGAATACCTATAAGTGTTCTAATAATCCCATCATGCATCTTAATTTTGACTGAACTAACATCGATAATCTTACACGGGGTATTATTCCCTATCAAAATAGTCCTCATATCTCTCAGTTCATATGTTATAAACTATTCCCAATTATAAGTCACATGGAATGTGCAGGTAGTGTCTAAAATTTATTAATATGTTGAATTGATCCTATTGTTAGCGATAACGAGAAGATCACCTTAATTATCCAAACTTTCTATATCTTTAACAACACTAGCCTCACCAGAATTATCTAGCTTTT
The DNA here is from genome assembly GCA_949673435.1 of Macaranga tanarius. Taxonomy (NCBI): domain Eukaryota; kingdom Viridiplantae; phylum Streptophyta; class Magnoliopsida; order Malpighiales; family Euphorbiaceae; genus Macaranga; species Macaranga tanarius. The sequence goes on along the minus strand of CATIWO010616099.1, from coordinate 9,053 downwards.
TACCTTTATGATCACCTCTCTCAGTCCTATTCTTCAACTTCAAACACTCAGCCTTGACATGACCATTCTTCTTATAGTAATAGCACTCTCTGTAGACTTCGACCTACCCATATTGTCATTTTTAGAACCTCTTTCAAATGTCCTTCTATTAATAATAAGACTCTTTTTGTGAGTCTCCAGGTTAACTACCGACTGATTAACTTGGCCATTGTAATATAGTACATCAAAAACCTCTTCTAAAGAAATTTTTTCACGAATATATAAAAATGTTTATAAAAAGAAGGTAACAAACATAACAAAATTAAAGCTAAATCCTCATTTGTAATATTGAGCTATATGTTCTCCATATTAGAGATATTTTTTTTAAACACAGTTGAATGGTCCTCAAGGGACGTACCCTTTAATATACAATGAGAGTACAAACGCTATTTCAAATGTATTTTACTAGGGAAGGATTTCTTCATTTATATCTGCTCCAACTTCACCCACAATGAAGTCATCGTCTTCTACTTCAAAATATATTGTAAAATACTATTTGACAAATGCAAATGTATTTATGTCATGGCTTTACAATCTCTACGCTTTTTTTATCATTCGTCTATAATGTGTGCATGTGATCAACCTCCAAAATAGCATCATCGAATTCCATCTATGTAAGGATAGTGCACATTTTAACCTGCCTTGACAAGAATCTTATGCTACGATCCAAGAGCGAAATATCATACTTCATTAAAGCCATTATTTATAAAATCAGACTACGTCAAGATTAAGAGTACACAGGCAAAATAATCTTAGCTCTGATATCAATTTATTAGAGACATAGTAGAAGCAATAGACATACATAAACAATTAGAAATAATAGCAACTAAAAGAAATAAAAGAAGTAGACATAATAATTTATGTGAAAAATTCTAAGATGGAGAAAATCACAGGTAGAGGAGGAGAGATTTCACTATATTTGTAACAAAGCATACAAAAAAGTGTTAGGGTGGTTAATAATAAAGAACAAACCAGATGCCTTAGGCATAAAGTTAATACAAGTCTATTTATAACTTAAGTGGAGAAAAAATTGGAGAAAAAATAGCTTTCCAATTGGTTAGAATAATCTTGTATGCCACATGGACGTTTTTCGGCCCATGTGCTCTTTTAGAGCTAAAACAGCTTTCAAACACGGCCTGGAGCATGCCCATATCTCTTTTTGGACAATATGATAGGTTTCAATATGGCACTAATACACTCGTATCCCTATCCACAATACACTCTAAAACATGCCCATGTCGCAGGCTATGTCTGCCTCCAACATGAACAACACAACTAATAGAGTCCAAAACACAAGTCCAACACATCTTTTATCAAAATTCACGTCACAAACATAATAAAAACAAAAAATAAAATAAAAAACTCATCAAATAAAGAGGAAACTGAAGCCTATAATCCTTAGAAAAAACCACAATAGAACAATCATAAAAGAAACACCTGAATACTAAAGAGCCAATAAAGAAACACTTTGGAAGCAAATAGCCATAGTAGACAGCCAAAGACAAAAAGCAACCATAAAGCACATAAAGCTCATTGCACCTAAATAGGAAAACCACAGTTAAATAAAAATCAATACAATTAATAGCTTACCAATATAAATATTGAAGCAGCAAACATAAAAAAATCAAAACAACAGTAGGTACCAAAACAATAAATACATAACAACAGGTACACAAAAGCAGAAACAAATAATAAAAAGCATATTGAAGATGGTGACAAAACTCTTAAAACAAGTAACAATCAGCCAATAAATGATAGCAACATTGAAGATTGGTAGACAAAGAGAGGCAATGTCATAAAGGGGTAGTAGTACAAAGCAGCAAGAAATCATAATAGAAATAGCAACTTAATATGTACTAAAAATATACCAAAGCTTGGCAACAAAAGCAAAAGTGTAGATGAACAATAAGAAGAAGCAGAACTGATACAAGCAAATATCAATAACACCAACCACTAAAGAGGAAAAGAACCACCAAGGCAAAAGACACAACCAAAAAGCATTAAAGCAACAACATAAAATGGCGAAGTAACACAAGCAGTAGCAACAGTAAATATAGCACAACCCAGTGAAAAATAAATGAGCCAAAACAAGTAAGTTCAGTCTCCTGAATAACAAAAAGATGAATTAGTGTAATGAAAGCGAAAATCAAGGATATCATAATGTATTACCCAAAAAGAATGAATTAACTAATATATTTGAGCAAATCGCAGAGATATATGTGTACAAATGAAATTAAAAATTGTTAATTTAAAAATTGTTTAAATAGCTACTGATATATAGTTTATAATGCACCCAAAATAGATGATAAGTTTTCTAATTTAATTTTAAGTAAATTTTTTTTTTGTGCAAGTACACACTCCTAAAATAACAAGTATAAATATTCAATTTACACAAATAAGAATATAAGAAGTAATTGTCAAAAATTATATATATGGTAAAATGTACATTTTTTCCAGGAAAAACTTTATACATGGTAACTATAATTTGACATTGCAAAAAGTGACAAGAAATAATAGAAAGTTTCTACAAGTTTATAAAAAGTATGTCAAGGGATAGCATTTTGGGGTCTTAGGGATATTTTGGACATTTTATATTTTATTTATTTATGTAATTTTAGGGTGTGATGAATGGAGCATTGTAATGTCTCCTCCTACAAACTCTCATTGTGCTCCTTATGCTTTTTAAGGGGAAGTAATTAGTCATCAAGGGCATGGGCCTGACATTTAGCCACTATACGTGCTAGTTGTGTGCATTTCCCTTAGGTAGGTTCCTCCTACTTACACCTTGGGGAGCATAATGCTTGTCATAATTAATTATAGATGTGACCCTGATTATATTCATCCATTATGTTCATTTTCATTTATGCTTGTGTTCGTGCTCGTGACAATACTTATTGCCTTGTTTGAGTCTTTGGGGCTAATATTTTGCTTTATAGGCTCATTGACCTGGATGCTAACTCATTCTTCTTCTTATCCTTTAGAATTACTAGTTTGTCCCTGAGGTTAGCTTGCTAGAAGGCGTTCTAGACAAGCATTCCACGATCCCTTTTGTGAACCATTTTGAGGGCCCATGACATTGGTGACCCCAATTTGGATTTTGGCAACTTATTTCTTTGGAGCCATTTTAGATTAACTTCATTCTTATTTTATTTTATTTTATTTTCGTTATCTCATTTCATGTGTACACGATTTATACCTGGCGAGATATATTCATTTTATAATTTATTGCCATCTTTATCTTATAAAATTATAAAAGATTATAAGCGTTATTTGGCATATCTCAAAAGTCACTTCAAAGTAAAACTAGTTTTATTTGGCTGAGGTTCAATTGAATTACAAACCTCCAAATAAATTTTTGTGTATTCCATACATGCCAAATATGAATTTTAAATCAATTCCATACGGGTCATATTTTGACATAACTTTAATTAATGACAAGTAATTGAATTTTAAAATGAATGTCATTTCTGATATTTTAATCGAATTTAGTTGTTCTTTCTGAAATAGTGATGTTGAGTCAATTCATCTTGCATTGGAACATCAATTAAATAGCAGTTTTATGTTTCATTTACATTTCTGGGTTTCATTATTGTTTGTTCTAAATATCTAAACAATGAAATAACATATAACAAAAGGATAAAAGGAGTATTTCCTTTCAAATTTGCGGTGCGGTTGTGGAGGATAGCAGCTGGGTAGTACTTATATTTCATGCTAGTTAGGCTCTTTACTGCGCAAACATATATGTCCATATATCCAGCTTAATTTTAATTTATTTTTTTTTATTTTGAATCATTAATATTTAAAGTTTATTAAATTCTGACTAATTTAGTTTAATTTAGGTAGGACCACAATAGTGGTAAAGGTCTTCCAACAATAAATCATCCTCAAGCTGAGAGGGGTTGAATAGAGTTCAGCCGAAGTCATTTTCTCCACAGGTTTCGGTGATGGTGTATCATTCAATTATTTTGCAAATATCTTTAACAATTTCCTTTATAAGTTTGGACTTGGCCTGGTAAAAAATGTAGATGAAGTAAGATATATAGTGAATTATTATATCTAGAAAAAATTAAATCAACTAACAAATTAGTTATGATGATGACAGACGACATAAAATTTTAATTAAATCATTTGTTATACTTCCTAAAAAAATCAAATTCATAACAAGTAAATGGATGTTGTATTTCAAATTTTTAATTATAATAATGAACAAGGCTGATAGAGGAAAATTACTATGTAAGGATTATATTTTTTTATTAATATTATAAATACAGTTTAATAAAATTGTATTGATATAAAAAAAATTCTATGTTTGGGGCTTTTTTCAATTTTTTTTGAAAAATGTTTTAATTCAGTCAATTGTTTATGATTATTTTAGTCAATTTTTTTTTTAAAAAAATGCATGTATTAAATTAAATAGTAAAAAAAAATGCATGTGACCTCTTGATGAAAATGTATATTGTGATGAAATTGTAAATAATTTACAAAAGGGCAAAGTTGAATTTTTGCCCCTAATGTTTTTAGGGGGCTCAGATAAGACTCCATCTTTTTTTTACAAGCTTTGTGTTAATTATAATAATAATAATAATAATAATAATAATAAAAGTTAACGTCTGTTAAAGAAAAATGATATGGCAGTAACTAGTAAGTCGGTAACGGGGTCCCATTAGAAGTGTGATGATAACACTTTTCATTTCTTTTTGAATTTCCCTTTTTCCTTAAGTACACTTCCACAGCAAACACTTTCATTTAAAAACAAAATACATTGCTAAGCCTTAAAAAAAACTTTACACTCTGAGCCTTTGTTTGGATCGAGTGAATTGAAGGGAAAAGAAAAGAAAGGAAATCTGATTTTTTATATTTCCATTGTTTGGTTGTCCATTAGAGGAAGGAACTGAGAAGAAAAGAATCGAACTAGCAATTCCCAGGGAACCTTTTTCTTCATCATTTTTTCTCTCCATTTTGGAGAGAAAATAGGGGAAATGAGAATTACAAAATAAAAAGACCAAATTGTCCTATTATTTTATATAAAAAATATTGTGGAGGGAAATAATTTTGTTGATGTTTGAAGGGTATAATAGTCAAAAAAAATTTTATTTTAAGAGAGAATTCTATTTTCCCTTCTATTGTTATCAAACACATCCAAACAATAAAAGATAAATTATATTTCTATTCTATTTTTTTCTATTCTATTCTCTTATTTAATTTCCTTTCTTTTCCACTGCATTCTACCCAACCAAACAAAGGCTAAATCAAAAACACCATCAGCAGCAGCAGCTACGGCAAAGGACTTGGAGATGTGAAATCATAGTAGCAGCAAGTTGTGAGTTTGGGTTTAGCGTTGAGGCCATTTACCGATCTCCCACCATCATCTCCTCTTTTTCATTGCCTCCCCTTCCTCCTTCGCTCGCCGTCAACTTACCTCTATCTCCTGCATGACCCCAATTCCACTCGTGCATTCGCTTTTCTAGTTGATAAATCTTTATCTCTCTTTGTAGACTCCTCAGTTCCAATGGAGATCATCTCCAAAGACATCTTTCTTTTCCCCTACACCTTCAAAGGCGGCTTAAGGTCGGCGATTATAGTGGCCAGTGTTGTTACAAAAGCTATGGATTTTAAATTAGTCGCTCGCTTGTGTTTGGTGAAAATCAAAAGTGGGTCAGCAAAGTAAATCAATAATCTACTAGATTCTTGTGTAATTTTTATGAAGACCAGCGTCTGACGTGGCTCAAAATAGGGTCCATCAAAAATTTTATACGGATGCCACATCATTTGAGAATTAATGGAAGTTATTTCATTTGCATTCTCCCTTCAAAAGGGGTCTTAAAAAATTCATTCCGGCTAAAATCATGTTTATTTGTTCTAAAAAAAAAGATTGAGGACTTATTAGAGCTCCGCTTAAAATATTAGGGGCATAAATGTACAAAATTAGAGTAATTTTAGGGTAAATTACTAAAACTGCTTGAGGTTTACTCAAATATATTAGTGCATTCTTCATTTTTTTAGTAATATATTATGGAGTCCTTCTATATTGCACATATTTGTATATGTACAAATAAAACTAAAAACCGTTAGATTTACTTTAAATTAATTACAACCATTCATTTAAAAAACAAATATCGGTACAATTATTTAACTTAATTCACCCTTTATTCTATCGAGAGAACAACAAGGCTTTGAGCATCATGGGTTTTAATTGTACTCGACACGTTTATTTCAGTATTATCACTTCAGAAAGATATTGATATCTCCTTCACCTAGCTGGGATCTTCAAGGTCAAAACTTCATGTGCTGTTGATGGAATGCGGCTAGATCTACAAGAGGTTATTAGGATTTCTTATAAAGACTAATTATACTGCTCCCATGGTGGTCTGTGGTGCTTTTAGGCTGATTTTTGGGGCTATTGCTATTGATACCGAAAATAGTGAGGCTGGAAAAGATTTTGATTCTTATTACTAACTTTCTTTTTTTGTAATTTTCTTTTCTTCAATTAGAGCCACAACCACATGATATTTGAAGAGCTGCATTTCATGATAACAAGAAAAGAATTAATTAATTTTTGTGAGTGTCGATCCGTCGTTGAATGAGCCTTGTTCAGAAGAGGTAATGTCATGCATTACTAGCTATAATTGTTTGGAATGTGCCAAGGATGTCCTTGAAGGAGAAACATGTGATCATATTATCGATTAGAGTACTCCAGTTGGAACTAATGTGGTCCCCCCACTTCATCAATTAGCTGAATGTCATCGTACTTCTATGATTGAGTTGTTTCTTAGCCATGGAGCTTCTGTTAATCTTCGGTGCACTACTGATGATCAACTGTAGTTACTGTATAATGGGATGTTACCAATCAATTTTGCTCTCCTTGCGAATTAGGTTTATTTATTATTACTATTATTATTATTATTTCCACATATTGCTTTCCATTTATGTATTCATCTAATTCATTTTATTTTTTGTCCATGCAGCTGTAACATTCTATGCTCAATTTCATTATTAGGATGTGCCTGTCGGAAGTGGTTTGATCTTTAGTTTGTAGCCTGTCTTCTTCACTCAAAATTTATGATAACAAGAAAGCATTCTCTCTGATATCAGAGAGAATTGGCTTATTGTTAATATGCTTCGTGGTTAGAAATTTATAGACTACGCACTTGAGAAATTATATATTTGGTTATGCTAAAAGTAATAGTTCATAATATAGAGCTAATTCTTTTTATTGTTTGTTTTCTCACTTATGTGTTGATTGTTGATTATAATGAGATGGAATTTTTTGGAAAGATGTAGATTAAGTTGTCTTCGTGAAATTATATTTTGGCTAGCTCATGCTATTCTAGGCAGGTGAAAATTACACAGTAGAGTGTTCTCACAGCAGTGTCCACCCATTGGAAACTGATTTCCACCAACCATTTTTCCTCTTTTATCTTTTTCCTTCTAACAAATTAATAGTGTCAATAATTCCTGATCATGATGGTATTAAAGCTGATGAATGATTTACTCAATTGAAGATGTTCATGCAGAAATGCTTCGTATTATGAATATAAAGTTGAACTTTTTAGTTCATTGGACTGATAGATTTAGTTAGCTCTCAATATAGATAATTGTTTGAATTGTAGTATGCTGCTAAAAATCCAAAGTTGGAAAATAAATTTTATACTCTAAAATGACGGATCAAAAGTTGAATCCAACCTGTGCCAAAGGCTTCTTCTTCATTATCTTCTTTTTTGACATGGCATTAGTTCTCAAAATCCTATAGTCATTGTCAAACCTCTTTATTTCTTCAATACTGTGCACATCCACTTCCAGGATCATCATTGAAATTTTGGAGGTTACAAGTTCTTAATTAGTTTTCAGTTTGTCATAATTATTTAAAACATTCACAATTAAAGCAGTTACAGTATCTTTTGTGACTTCTGATAATTTTATATCAGACTTTTGTTTGAACGGAGCAAGAATATGACCAATAAGTGGCATATTTATATGACACAGGATGGAAGGATATCCTTGGGTGGATTATCTTTGGGCAAATGTGAGTACCTTGGAGATGCTATTATTGATTCATACCACAATGTCAGCTGAATCGATGATGAAGCATATGAGATATGTAGTAGGAAGTAAACCATTGAAAATTTTAGCGGGTTCAGTGTTTGATTGGGTGGAAATGATCATAAATTTTGTAATAAAATTTAAGTTCCTTGTCTGTCAGGAATCCATGTAACTGAAGTTGTTTGAGACAACATATCAAACTATAATTTCATTTATTATTTACGCATAGTTAAGTTGGGGTTTCCTGCAATTGGGTTTAATTTATGTATAAGAAGTTCAGACAGTTGCTTGATAGCATGTTTGAACCTGAGGCACTTGGAGTTGATGCTGGTATTGTACTTGTAGCTATGCTTTTGATTTAGCATATTGATTTTGTAAAGTTATTTTTCTTTAGACGTTTGGGCCCTCATAAGTTGCTAATAAAGGGCAAATTTAGCCTCTCTAAAAGTGTGACTTCTACTGAGAAAAGCAAAAGTGTTAAGACGTGAATGAAAGAAAAAATATTGTATTTGATTAGTCTTCTAAAATTGCTTCAATTTACAAATGTGGACAAGAATTCTGATACTTTCACTACTAGAATGCAACAATTTACCGACGAAAATTAGCGACGGCCAGTTTTCCGTCGCTAATTCCCGACGGATAGTGATTACCGACGGATGCTGAATCCGTCGCTAAAATTAGCGACGGATTTAATATCCGTCGCTAATTAGCGACGGATTTGAAAATCCGTCGCTAATTAAAAATCCATCGCTAATTTGTAAACATTATTAAAAAAAATATATTAATTTTTGATATTATATGAATAATTCTATTAATTTTATTAATCACCATAATACTAAATTTCAATATTAAATAATATAGTTCTAATTTTCTATTAATACAAATTAACCACGCACTATCTATTATGTTATTACTATAATATATTATATTAATTAAAATTTTTAATTTAATATAAAACATAATTGACTTTTAAG
>CATIWO010616055.1:0-10108 GCA_949673435.1 Macaranga tanarius | reverse complement strand
CATTGTTAAAATATGGACTGAGTCGTCCATGATGGGTCAACCTAGATTCATTATATAATTAATTAAATTAGTTTTAATTAAAATATCATTAAATGGATAAGTGGTAACTGTTGATAGCAGTTACCACATCCAACAATAACTCCCCCTAGAAGGAGGGAAAGTGGAAGTTGGTATTATTTTTTTAAAATAAAAAAATAAATAAGTTAAAAAAAAAAAAAAAAAAAAAAAAAAAAAAAAGGGATACAAATATATAAGAAAAGGGAGAGGAATTCTCTCTATCTCTCAACCTTACTTTCTGTACAAAAAAACAAAAAAAAAAAAGGATATTTAGGTTGTGAAAAATAAAGGGTTTCTAACTTTGTGATTCCTTTTTAAAACTAGTAATACTAAGTTCATATTGATCTTGGAATTGTTCGGCCGGAGAAACCCGTAAGTTTCTTCAATTCTATATTCTTAATATTTTCATCAAGCGTAATTCTGCAGAGGGACCAAACTGAGGCTCAGGTATATAGTGCTTTTCAAGAGCATTCTAATTTTGGTATATAGGACTTGATCTTGGGAATTTTTAGCTTGTCCAGGTGAATGGATCACTAATTAACAATAATGTGATTGCAACTATATACTGTATATACATATAAATTTATGTTTCTCTAAAAGTTTTGTTATTATTTAAAGATGCTATAATTGCCATAAATAATTCTTGATTATATTTTGCTAAATCGATTTATGAATGTTATTTTATTATTAAATGATATGAACGTGTAATATATTTTGGATATGGATTGACAAATAAAAGTGTATAAGTATTACTAAAGAAAAATGGTACCCATTCATGTTATAATTGATGCATGTATGAGATGATAAAATTGTTGAGGATGAATTGATTGTTTTTGAGACAAGGCCTAATTTCACTAATGCTTTTGGAGCGTGTAATCAGGTGGTTTATCTTTTGAGGGTAGCTCTGCACGTGTATTTGACTTGTGAATACTTAGAGAGTATAGCATACATTTTTTTTTCTCAATTTACCTCATCAACATGCAAACACACTATTTCGATACATCAATTTGATAAAAATATAATTTATTGATATTTTAGAATTATTTAAAGTGTTTAATTGAGATTTTTATAAATTAAAATAAAACTATTTATACATTTCTACTAGTTGAAAAATATTTATAAATTACATTTTTAACAAATTTAGATATTTAAATGATTAATTTATAAGTTGAGTGAGAAAATTAATAAAAAAAATTAAAATTAAAAAGTCACAAATATGTTATACTAGAAAATAAACATGAAAAATGAGACTGAGAAAGCAATTTTATTGAGTTGTATTAGTACATTCTCCATAGAGATATATAGTGCAGAAGCACCTCGTTAAGTACCTATTAAGTGTTAGTTGACACTGCCTAAAATTTCACAACAATAAATCTAATTTGTGATAGATGAATTCAAGAGTGAAGGTTGATGCATGAAACCAATCTTCTAAGATTTTAAATTGTTTTTAAGTATTTGTTGTCTCTATTTAATGTGGAGTTTGTTTAGTTAAGACTAAGTAACTAAGTTGATTACCATGTTTGTTTAAATATATAGATAACTTTTTTTTTTTTTTTTTTGTAAATTAATGCATAAGTATGATTGAGAGTTGAGAGAAGAAAACTAGCTAGATGTCTTCAATGGAGTTCATCATCTTCTTCCTCTTCTCCTTCTTCCTTCTCCATTTTCTGCAGCAGCCCCATCCATGGACAGCAGCCCCCTCTCTGCAGAATTCTGCAGCAGCTTCATCTCCTACACAGCTCCCATGGAGCAGCAGCTGCTCCTCTTTTTCTCTGCACCAGCCCTAGGGGTGTAACCGAGTCAAGCCGACCCGTGAGCTACTCGGGATCGGCTCGAAAAAAACTCGAAATCGACTCGATAATAATCGAGTCGAGCTCGAGCTCGAGCTCGAGCAACTCGAGTAGGTTGTCGAGTCGAGCTCGATCTCCTTAATGTTTGACTCGATAGGCTCGCGAGCTTAATCGAGCTTAACCGAGTTTGTTAATATTTACCATTTTATCCTTTTATTTTAATATAATTACAATAATATCTTATCGAACCGAGTCGAGCTCGAACTCGAGTCGAGCTTAAATATTTTAATATATATTTTAAAATTTTAAAATTTTATATAATTAATCGAGTCGAGCCGAGTCGAGTTCGAGTATAAGAATCATTTAATCGAGTCGAGCTCGAGCTTCAAAAAAATAAACTCGATCGAGTTCGAGTCAAGCTCGAGCTCGAGCTTCGAGTTTAAGAGTCGAGTCGAGCTCGAGCTTGGCAGTGTGTCGACTCGACTCAGCTCGATTACAAACCTAATATGAGGTCACTTTCACATTTCTTTTTTCATTCTTTTGCGTATTAATTACATGAAAAACAACCTACAATAACTCCAAAAAACAACCTCAAATTACATAAAATTAGCCTTTAAAATGCTTCTTATAAACTACTAGGGCAATTCTACCAACACTTGAACATTACTATTTGCTAATCTTGGTCTTTTATCAGCAGGGGAGCTTGAGGCCCATGTTATTCCCAGATTCATAATCTTTCCAAACATCAATAGCTCCAAAGCTGGTTATAAGAACTGTACTCAAAGCCATCACCACACTAACAGAGAAGACAATTATAGAAGCCCTGCCATATTCTTGTATGGTTCTCTGTACTACCAACAACCCAACAAGTGAAGCAACAAAACATATGACCGCAAAGATAAGGGCAGTGTCTGTGTGCTCCATGCCAGATAACAAATATTGAAAAGCTGACATGGTAGATGAGAAGAAAACCATGAAAGAACAAGTTGCTGCAGTTACCTGAACAATGAGATCAAGCAGATTTTTCCATCTTCAAATCATGAAAGATGGATAAGCAATTAAATGTAACAAGAAATTGAGTAGAGAATTCACCTCAGGCGGTACTCCTACATGAAGAAGAAGTGGACTGATAAGCATTCCACCTCCAATACCAAAAACTCCACCTAACATCCCTGCAAAAAATGCCATTATCGGAAAAAGGAGCTTGTTTGATGATTTTCTTTCTGTTGAGTCATCCATGTCCTTTGCAGACACCTTCAAAATTTGAGGTTGAAAAAAAAGTGATTACTTTACACATAAAAATCAATATACAATTCTAAGCTAGTAATGAGTCATCTTCTTTTTGATAATATTGACCACCTGTGGGTTTGCAGTAGTTTGATTTTGATAGTTCCGTTTCTTCAATAGGATCCATGCGGTGAAAATTATTGCAAGAGGAATTTGAAGTGATGAGAGAACCCAATATCCTAATCCACATGGCTTTAATGGTGCAATGCCCTGTTCATATTTTGAATGGTCAGAGACACTTTGAGATGTGAAAGTAAGTGACCATGTATTGACATGAAACTTAGACTTGCTTGTTCCAAATTGGAATAAATAGATTAGTTACTTGACTGGTCCACAGTCCATGATCAAGGTTTTGGAACTCCTAGTCCCTGGTTCCATAACCCAAAAAATAAAAAATGAAAAATAAAAAAAATAAAAGGTTGATGTTTAAGTAAGCAATATCCACAGATAAACGAATGTGACTAGCAAGTGGCAAATGAAAAGGGCCCTTAACTCTCTTAAAAGCCAGAATTCTTTAACAGTGGCCGCAGAATATTTCCTTTACCACTTTGCTAAGCCCTCAGGATTTTTCCTGTGGTCCACTACAAAGGCAAGTCTGCATCTTATGACGGCACGCGCTTCCAATAATACTAGTGTATTTTAGTGAAGTTCAGCTTTTTCTGTTTTATCAATAATGTGACGGCTAGCTCTTGGTTTTAGTCAGACTCCATTACCATTGAACCGAACCTCATTAGTAATGAAAGACCTCTGACAGGCAATTGGGCACAATCTAATTGCCAAAAAGATCATGATAACATGAAATCTTTTTGATCAGAAGATTTTAACTTGTTTAATCTAACAAAACAGAACAGGAGTTCATAAAAAAATATAAAGAAAAAGTCAAGAATTAATCCCTACCTCTCCATAACGACTGCCACGAAGAAGATATAGGAAAGAGAAAGAGAACCAAATCAAAACTAACATCCCCAATTTCTCCCATGAAAAGCTCATTCTGTTTTCCATTTCCATGTTCAAAAGAGGTTTTGTGATGCTCTTGATCACTTCATTTCCAGTTTCAGATCCATCATCCTTCACCAACCCATTTTCAAGATTTCCATAACAATTTCTTTTCACCCCTTCTGACTCTAAATTCCAGTGCGCAAAACCGTTCTTACATGTCTTGAAAGTAGACCAGACGAGAAACACAACAAATAACACTGTGATGAGCCATTCTGGAAAAACCAGATTACAAATCACGCCAACGCTGACTCCAAATAACATACACGGCTCTGATAGAAGTGCAATATCATAATCAATTAATGCCTTGCCTCCAAATTTTGGACTTAACAAGTTACACATAACATTAGCTATAGAGCCACCAGTAACCATAAAGGCTGAAAAACCTGAAGCTGTTTTCAGGTCTAGACCTGCCACTATTGTCAATATAGGAATGAACAAACCTCCACCACCAATACCACCTGCACTGGATATAGAAGCAGCTATGAAGCAGAAAATTCCTGATAACACCAAAGGCGAAGCTAGCTTCATTGTTCGTTCTTGGGTTTGGAACAGATACCGATTCCAGTGACCAGTTCTGTTCAGAAATCGATCAGTTTCAAGGAAACTTGAAAAGGGTGATGTTTGTTCTGCATTCGATTGATAAAGAGAGATGAAAATGGTGAGGAAGAGAGCAAATTTCAGGATTTTGAGAGTTACCATTTGCTTAAAGGCTTTGTTATAATGGTGTTGTGGTGTGTCAACAATGAACTGCAAAAGTGTCTTTATAGGAGGGAAAGGATCTGGCATTGCTGGAGTTAGTGAAGAAAAAGACAATACAGGCGCAAGTAGGCAAGTTTAACTAGTGGAGTAGATAATTTTTTAGTTTTAGATGAATTTTTTGTGCTAATACCAACATCCACTGGGCACTAAGCTACTGGTTATAACATAGTGTTGCACTTTTGCAATGTTGGCTTTCTTGGAATTAAGCTCTAGAATCTAAAATCAGTTCAATTTTTTTTTTTTTATTATGAACTATGAAAAACAAATAAAAAATTTGTTGAGATTAAAATTAATATATACTTTTATTACTTCAGAATATACCCATTTGCAGATTTTTTTCCCTTAAATAAGACCATGCACAGGAAGCATACCAACTTTATTTACGGACAAATGACAAGTACATTAATTATTAAATAATAAGAGAGAGGGTATTTGAATTTTTCTATGTTGATACAAATTGCAAACATTAGATATCATATCTAATCTCATTTTTTTTTTTGATAAAAAACCTGTAATAATGATACTAAATAATGATATCTAATCTCAATTAAAAAACCTGTAAAGTGACAGAAAATGAGTGACCATATCTTAAATAATAATGATATTACAGAATGCATTCATATCCCAATTATTGTTATTATTATCATCTTTTGTAACGGATGGTGTGTCTCGAATTAGGTCACATTGTCCCTAGTGCCTAATTGAGATTTAATTTATTTTATATGCCCATTGTATGTGTATGGTTAATTGTAGATTAGGATAGACCATGGTTATTGGAGAATTCGAACTGCCCCAAAAATTTGAACCGAAAATCTTTAAAATTAAAAATTTTCATTGACCGTTTGACTTTCTTTGAACCGAACTGTTTCGAAAATTTTTATTGAGACGGGTCCGAAGATTTTGAATTCTCCGAATCGAGATCCGTCCCGAACCACTCCAAATTATACCGAACCGAAGAACCAAAACTAGAACCGATAATTTAATAGAATTAGAGTTATATATATGTATTGTAATCTAAAATAATAAATCTCATTTTAATTAATTAAAATAAAAAATTCACTCATCAATCAAATTATTTTAAGTCACAAAAAGATAAATATTAAATTAGTTAATAGCATTTCAAAGTATTATAATATAATTTATATTAAAAAATTTAAATTCATCTTAAATAATAAAATTGTAATGTAATATATATTTTTTAATAGTTATATTATTGTTATTATTATTCTATGATATATATTATTTATATAAATTTTTTCGTAGAAAAATATAATAATTGTATGGTATATTAGAGTGTATTATAAAAATTTTAATAAAATTATTATAATAAAAAATAATGATAATTAAAACTATCAAAATCATTTGATTTTATTATAAAATTATGAAATGGTTTATAATTTATTAATTTGATTTTATATTTATTTATTTTTTTAATTCGGAGAAAAACCGATTTTGAACCAAATTGAACCGAAAATTTTAATTCGGAGAAGAACCGATTTCCGAACCGAATTGAACTGAAAAATATAATCTCCGAACTGAACCAAACTGAAGTTTTGGAGCAATTTTAGAATTTTAATTTTTAAATCTCCGATATTATAGAGTAATTCCGGAGAATTGTATTCTCTGAACCGAACCGAACCATGCTCACCCCTACTTTTATCCACTGCAACTTTGCTTTTTTATTATTATATGCTACTTTCTTGTAGTTATCTATTGATAAAATCATGCATGGTACATCTTATATAATTTTTTTTTAATTAACAGGAAGGTCATATGAACTATACAATAGAGGACAAATTTCCTTTTAAAATTTGGTGAAAATTAATTTTACAAATCAACGATAAAAAAATTAAAACCCTGCATCTCATGTTTTTAGAGGGTAGTCACAACTAGATTACTACCTCATTGGCCGTCTTATACAAAATCTAATTATAAGCCATTGTTGAACCCCTGCCCCCTCCAAAAGAAATAGTTTGTTAGATTTCGTTATCATTTGTACGCAAGAAACCAAAATCAAGAAAAATTTGTTGATCTTGGAATGTAAAACAAATCAAGAAGACAGATGATTCAAGAAGAGGAATAGTTCAAGAAAACTCTGTTGATTTTGGAAATATATTGCAACCTCGTGTAACTGCATGTGACATGAAGGTGCATATGTGTCTCTTTGTGAATGTTATCAAAAGTGAAGAAGAAATAGTGTTCTAAACTCCTGTATATTTTGTTTTTATGGCTACCTATGTACAGCAATGCATGTGAATCAAAAAGAAACATGAAAATTGCTTAGGAAGTTTCATTTTTCAACAGGTTCTACAGCAGACAAAATAGGAAAATGACGAGGAAGATGGGTGGTTAAGACAACAAGTGGAATCAGGTTAGTTCTTGATGATCTCTCAATCGATCCGTATGCATCAAATTGAAAATGCCTCCACTAATCCAATGCAAATAGACAAATATGTAGTGCTACTTTTTTATCAACTTAATATATTGGTAAAGATATACACCTTTTAATTTAAAAAAAAATTTCTTGAACTTTTACCTTCAAAAGATTTTCTTTATAAAAAAAGATTGTTTCTAACTTTATGATTATTTGCCAACACTCACTTAGTGCAATGACAACAATGCAAATAGACAAATATGTAGTGCTACTTATTTATCAACTTAATATATTGGTAAAGATATACACATTTTAATTTAAAAAAAAAAAATTTCTTGAACTTTTACCTTCAAAAGATTTTCTTTATAAAAAAAGATTGTTTCTAACTTTATGATTATTTGCCAACACTCATTTAGTGCAATGACATCTTGCTTGGACTTGCACCTGGCACACCAAAAGTCGAACTCTTGCCCCTTCACTAAAGATTCAAACCCTCGCCTCTTCAGTATTAACAGCTATTGACTCACTAACCATTTCCACTAGGTGGGGACAAAAGTTTTTATATTTGTTTATTTT
Source organism: Macaranga tanarius (assembly GCA_949673435.1). Lineage (NCBI taxonomy): Eukaryota > Viridiplantae > Streptophyta > Magnoliopsida > Malpighiales > Euphorbiaceae > Macaranga > Macaranga tanarius. Next base: position 2,266 of record CATIWO010616055.1, on the reverse strand, counting down.
TCTAACTGATTGTTTGTTTTTTTTGCTTGGATTAATATAGTTTTTATCTAACCAATTCAAGGGAATTTTGATAATCACATAGAAAAATTATTTTCTAAATACTCACCACAAAAATTAAATATGTATAAGAACATATTGAGAGTATCTAATATATTTCCATTTATTTCTTTCAATAAAACAAAATTACTGAAACAAAATTGCGGCATATCGCAAATTCAGGACTGAGATCTATTATCCGTATTCAATTATCGAAAATTTAATTCTTTTAAACCCCAACAATGGGATTTACATGTGCTTGATGCATAAAGTTTTAAAAAAATGTTTCTCTTTTATTTGACATTGCTAACTTCTATGTAAACAAGATGACAACGCAATAATTTAAAAAATTAAAGTTTGTGGTTGTGGAAGTTTCGGTATTCAATAATTACATTACACAAAATGAAAGAAAAAGAGACTGCTAAAAGAGCCATATATACTGGTAACTGTAAGATCTATCTTTCGGCCATGAAATTCACCATTATAATTAGGCAAGACGACCTTTTTAAATAATGAACAAAAGATCAAATTGCAAGTCACAATCTAGACTTTATTTACTTTATGCAATGATATGAAAGTGATATTTTCACATAAGTGGCAACAGGATAATAAATTAAAGCAAATTAAGTGAGAGCTCTACTGATTAATAGCACGACCAATGCATTACTTTAGGCCAGCGCCTAGAAGGTTCTGGGTGTGATAAGTTAAGGTATTTTTTTTCTCAAGATAAAAAGGTGAGGTAAATATCACTATCTTTGTGTCAATCAAGTTGATGTTATCGCTATTTTTTTTTTTGTTTCAATATTATTTGTTCAAAAAAATATATGCCTAACATTGTGTTGTATCATAGGTGGAAAAAAAACATAAATAAAAGCTTGAAGGTTATTTGAATTGATCTTTGAAGTAATCACTGATTTCATTTGTGATATTGACTAAAAGTTTGAAGCACTCAAGTTGTTACTAATTAGCTTATTGATCACTTTCATTGCTACCAATTACATTAGGATAATTGCGTTTATTGATTGTGAAGGTTAGGAGAGCACATGTATTAATTTTTGGCTTATTTGTAAAAAAAATCCAAACATTTACAGCTTTTTGTAATTTAATCCCAACCTTTTAATTTTTGCAAGTACGTCCCAATTTTTAATTTTTTTTACAATATGAACACATTAATGAATTTGATCAAATAAATTAATTCATTAATATTTTGCAATAAGGCTTATTGGGGTCCACTCTTTGTGTTGGTGGCATTACAGTTTATTGCCCCCTTAGAATTTTCTAAAATAATTTTGAACAAATTCATTGATGTGTTAACATTACAAAAAAATTTAAAAATTGGGACATGATTGTAAAAATTAAAAGGTTGAGATTAAATTGCAAAAAACTGTAAACGTTTGGATTTTTTTTACAAATAAGCCTTAATTTTTTTAGTAATCATTGACTTATTGACAAGGACGAAATATATGGCTTTCAAAGTTTACAAGAATTTGTGCAATTGCGTTTCATCCTATGCCAATATGAAAATGAACTCTTGGAAGCTTGTTTATTAATAATCTTACAAATAGAAATTTGTGCTTAATCAGTTTCTTCATCTCAATGGTCAATGTCTGATTTTATTAATATATAAAGATAAATTTTTTAGTACTTCAAATTTTATCAAAATATGAACATGATTAGTTGTCCAATATGAGTTGCTAGTATACGTACATGTACATATATTTCTATTTGGATTATTAATTAATAAAACGGACAAAAAAGAAAACCCTAATAAGTTATAGATGCAACTAAATGAGAAACGCTATATACTGGTGGCTCATCGTGGTCAAATAATTTTATTTGGAGTCCATCAAATATTCATATATGAACAGAAAGATAATGAACAATTGGATATATATGGGTTGTCTTGTGGATAAAAAAGAGAGTTGCATCCTTGTCACCATCCATTTATATTTTACTTGAATCTTTGATTCTTATTCTTATTTTTTGTACACTTTAGCTACATTGAGAATCACCATTTTTCCCCTACCTTTTGGATTCACCTTTTTATCCAATATTTCTTCTCCTAAAACTAAAAGGAAAACCATTAAAATTACAGCAGAAAAAAAAAAAGTTCAAGAAACTAAAACGATTTCTATAGCATAGGCTATTTACAAGTCTTATCGGCCATGAAGTTTCTTGTCTTTGGGTACAGCCCATTTTGTAGCCATTCGCTACAAGCCCACATTAATAG
>CATIWO010615987.1:0-11616 GCA_949673435.1 Macaranga tanarius | reverse complement strand
GGATCAAAGTGTTTGTTTATTTGAATATTTACCCTTAGTACAATGTTAGATAAGTTTATTGTCAAGAGTTGATAATATGAGTGACAAACTTATTTAGTACTTGTACTATAAAAGTTCATAGTCATAGGATTAATACATGGGTACTATTAATCCAGAGACTATCACCTCTATCTATTTTCCTTGATCGGTATGTGATATCGATAGTGGGAGTTAGTGAGTCTCATACTACTTGATATGAGATATCAGAATAGATACGTGGATACTCATGTGATGGGTGGATCGAACTGTGATGTAAGATTTGTGATTGCATGGATATTCACTTAAGTTAACAATCACAATCTTAGGCATGATGGTGCATGTGGTCCTTCGACCTGAGGCGACACGGTCATCCACATATGGTTCGTTAGAGTTTGTTACCGCTTACATACATGTGCTCGCCATGTATGGGTATATGGCGTGTGGTGGCTCTAGTTGGTTATATGTAGGGATGAGTGATCAACCAAGATGGAATTCATTACCTGGAGTGAACCGAGATAAGAACCTATGCTATCTAAGTTATTCTTGATGAATAAGTACCTAGCCAGGTCAAACTTGACTTACCCAAAAAGAGTTTCAGTGCTAGAAAGAGTTTATAGTAGAAGTCGTATTTTATCGAGAATTGAACTTAAGATGAGGTCATATGATTAAGGCAATTAGAGTTTGACTAAACCGTAACTCTAGCCAATATCGGGATCTTGTAATGAAGCGATATTTAGTGCATCGTAATTATGTTCTATGGTTCTTGTGGATCTATATAAATCATTCATTTCTATATGGGTAGTTATTACATCTATATTGGGGGTCACTCACGACTTATGGGAATTAAATCTGATTAATTTAGATTTTGACATTTAGGATGGAAAGGTATTTCCTTAATATTAAGTATTAATATTATTTTTCATTACTATTTAGACTTGAACCTAGTAAGTCACACACACAAGGGTTGCACTTATGAAGATTAATATTAATTTGATTACTAATTAAAGAGTTTAATTAATCAATTAATTTAATTGAATTGGATTTGCGAGTATGCGGGGATTTATCATATCCTGAAATCTAAATTCAAAGATTAGGACTTAATTGTAATTAAATAAATATTAATTTGGACTTGATTTAATATGTAATATTAAGTTCAAGGACTAGATTAATATTTGCCTCCAAATGTATTCTTATATGGGCCATGAGATGGACCATATATATTAAAAAAGATGGGCCGTGAGATGGACTATATATATTGATAAAGATGGACCTGAAATGGACTTAGGATGGGGCTTTATTTAAAGAGTTTAAATAAGCCCATAAGTTGTCTAGTTTGGTATAGAGTGAGCCTTTTCTAAGTGTAGCATATGCCCATAACTTTATCCCATATCCATTAAGTGTTAATGATATCAAGGCTAAAGTTATCCATGTAACCAAACACAACCCACTCACTTGAAAAGTAAAGCCATTCATATAGATTGAGTGTGAGACACTCAATATATAGTAATGCATGAGCTACTCAAGCTACAATAATGTATGTGGCTTGAGTGTGACACTCAAGCCATGACAATGCATGTGGCTTGAGAATGAGATACTCAAGCTATTACCAAATTTTTTTTTATTGATAGTTAGTGGAGGGTGTAGAGACAACCAACTAACTAATGCTAATGCACATTTGAGAGCAAATTTGATATTCTTATAAAAGAGAAAAGGATTGAGAGTGTCTTCTTCCTTCTTCTTATTCTTCAAGTTTAGAGAATTCATATATACACAAGAGTTGTATGCTTTCAAGTTAAAAGCTATTATTGTACAAGTTCAAAGTCCATCATTCATTGGAAGTTGCATCTATATTTCATACATTCAAGCTTGGAGTGGCTCTAACAAGCTATTGGGTCAAACAAGAGCGGCTTGTGGGTAGTGCTTCCACCAACCATGAAGATCTTCTTTGTGCAATTTGTGTGTCTCAAGCCATAGGCTTCACATTTGGGGAGCTAGGAACTTATAGATCAACATCAACTAAAGCTTATTAAACGTGCTACCAACTTGGAGTTTTGTAAATATTACCAAACCCTTAGTTGCTAGATCTTGTATTGTGAATGCATGACTTGGTTGTTTATTAATGTATTATATTGTCCTAGATGCATGTTTAGCTATGTATTTGCCATGTGATATGATCTATAGGCATGGATGTAGTTCATGTGTGATGCAAGTGTTGCATGCAATCAAAAATTTTAAAATTCTGCACTTTTGATTGTTACATGATCCACACTTCCTTGAAATAAATTAGTGAGCCATATAAAATTTGGCCCAAAAACATGTTCCCTTATGGCCTATTAGTTCTAAATGGACTTTAGTTTTATCAATAAAAAAGGCTACTTATTTGTTTAATTTTGAGAGATAATATGCTTGTCAATTTTATTATCCTCTGTTGATAACCAAGGTCCAGACAAAAATTCTTAGGGAAAAAGACTCGCTATTGAAAACATATGTAAGAGAAATAAGGTTGGAAGGCTACTTGCATGTACATGTATAATGTGTTGTGAGTTGCATATCATGTATACATAACATTCATACATCATTTTAACACTTTATTTTACAGCCATAGAATCATCAACATCATCATCTTCTATTTAGTCTCGATTTAAAGAAGAGCAGTTAGTCCATGACACACTGCCAAATTTTCCAAAGATGATTGGATCTAACCATGATACTAAAAAACTAAACACTAGGAAGTTATCCTTTAATGCTAAGTCTACCAAGCAACTTAATGATGAGAAAGTGTTACTGGGACATTCAGGAATATTTAATTACTGGCCTCCTTTTGATGTTATGCCAATGGAACCAATACAACCAATTGGATGGGAGTTTAAAGAAGAATCGTAATTTGAAATTTGAGAATACAAAGCCTTCAAGTCCAAACCTAAATTTTCAACTTCTGATTGTTCAAGAGATCAACTATCACCCAATCATATAAGCTTAACAAATCCTATACCGAGGCAAGACCTATTACCCACTCATGAAGACATGTGAGGATTAGAGGGATATAATTTTATGAATAACCTCAAGAATATGATCAGATAGCAAGTTAAGGAGGTGTTGGCAGAAATGTCATTAGATAAGATACCACAAAAAAGTTCCCTTCATATATCGAAGAAGTATGTTAAAATACTTCAACAACTATTATCCTAAGTTTTTGAACATCTCATTGTAAGAGGTTTGCTAGCTCCACTTATTCTTAAGAGTGTGAAATATCTACTAGTTGTGATTGACCTAAGTGCTTATTATGATTACTAGCAATTGTCTAGCCATAAAACCAATAGGTGTAAGGCCCTCTATCATCTAATGAATAATTTGATTAAGAGTAGTATATATCACTTTAATGTATGGCGATGTCCTGAGGATGCCATTAGTAATAAGGGAGGAAATATTGGGTCAAGTTATTAAAAGAGGAAGCGAGTGTAAAATGAAAAATTTTAAAAATTAATTTGTTCTTACCATCATATGCTTAATTCCTTTGTTCAATACATAAGGATGAGATTAGATTAACTTTTTCAAAACAAAAAGGATGCCTATTGATGAAAACTCCTTATGCTAGTTAAGCTATAGTAGTTTAAGTGTTGAATAATTATTACTGAGTTGAAACTGATGATTTACCTTTCTTTTAAGTTTTATGTAATAAAGTTTGACTTTGCCTGTTTGTATGATACTCTTTTAGTTAGTTATGATTGTTGTGATGATCATTTCATATACATTTTTTACATATATTTTGTGCAAATGGAGTCATTTAGTCATGGCATAATTGTAAATATTTTTAGTTGCATCTGATCTTTTTCCTGATGAGAGAATAAAAAATAACAAAAAAATTTAAAATGAAAAAAATAAAAGATAAAAAGTATGGTAGAACATAGAAAAGGGAATAGACTCCAACTAAAATAAAGCTTGTAAATTTGAGAAGATAAACTAGCCCAAATAAGAATGGAAGATTCTATGAAGTATGGTGAATCATTTACTTAATTAGGTGGAGAAAAAGGGCTCACTCTGATGAAGTGCAAACCTATAGAATTAATCAACTATCCATAGCTATAAGTGTTTGCCTTCCATCGTTGGCTAATAAATTGAAGGATATAAGCATTAAAAAATTTAAAAAGCTGTATTATTTTGGATTGAAAGATTAAAACTAGCTTGAGGAAACTATATAATTAAGAACAACATACTTTTTTCAAAACTCCAGTGATTTTAAATAGTTTGGTTTGGTGCGGACAATTTCAGAAGCTATTTCTTCTATGTTAATAAATATCTAATTATCTTTTTTATTTGACTATGAATCTTTTATGATTATGCACACCTTGTTATGCTTGAATGAGAGAGAGCTTATATAAAAAATATAAAAATTTCAAAATTAAAAAAGAAAAATAAGAAGAAAAAATCCAAATAAAGTTCTTCTTGTGTGCCTTAGTTGCCAAAATAAAAGTTCTTATTGTATACTTTAGTTTTCCAAATAATAGTTCTTATTGTACATCTCAATTTCCCAAATAAAAATTCTCATTTATGTACCTCAATTGCATAAATCATCATATTACCTTTTCAAGAATGACTTTTCAGGTACTTCTCCCAAAGTGTTTCTATATTCAAGTTTCAAGAGATCTCAAAAAAATAATGTCTCTACTAAATATGAGTTGAAAAATAGTTGATTTAAAAACCTGTAAAGGGCTTACTAATAATAAGTATAACATTATGTACTTAATTATAACGAAGATGTAATAATTTGAAACAAACATGGTAGATATATATTAGCACATTAAGTGTTAGACATGGATTCTTTGAAACATCAAAATGGAAAGTGCATAAAAGACTTTTTATTAATGTCCTATTAAGGAGAAAACCCACAAAGGGGTTGTCTAGGCATAAATTAAAGATCAAATAAAAGGAGAGAGAGGGTACAAAGTAGTTAGTTGAAAAATTATAAGAGCAAGCCACCTAACGATAGGAAAGATTTCAAAAGTAATTTATATTGTTCAGTTGTGTCATATTTAAATACACTTGAGTTTGCCGTTATTATTGTCAAAAGTTGTGTGAAATTTTTGCTATAATTTTTCTAATTAAATGGAAAGACATCAAGCAAATTAAGACTAAGTTGTTATAATGAAAAGGATGGTGAATTTTCGCATATTACATTAACCAGAGTGGTTTTCTAAATCTGTGATGAATGGTTCCTCGGGAGCAATTTGAAGGTAATCAGCACTAAGCATATACTACAAATTTAAAATAGTTTTGAGGTTACAAGCCCTAGGTACAAACTTAATGATTTTCAGGCCTTTTTATCTTCTAACATCTACGTCATTGACAATAAATCTTATAGGATCTTGAATTGGGTATCAATTGGCAGTAATAAACAATTGATTCTGAGGGGCATCCTATTTTAAGGTTGTGATATAGACAATTTAAAATTGATCAACATTAGTTTTGGGGGCATACTATGGGCAAAACGAAGGAATTCAGGAATATATTTTACAAGTTACTCGTTGCAAGTCTTCAATTTAGGGCTAAAATTCATGATCTTCAAAATTATTAAAAGCTTACTCATTTTCTTCCTCAGCATCCTCAACAACATATTCTTTTGGATTTTGATTTTAATCGGTTTCCTTGTTAATTTCTTTATTTGTGTTTTGATGTATATGCAAAGCTATTTTTTGTCTGAACCACTTAAGACGTAATATGAACTATGTAAGATGATGAACCAACTTGTCTAGATCGAAGGGCAAGGTAAGTGTCATGATATAAATATATATATGTATACATATTATTTAATAACTTGCTTTCCAATTTTGATGAGCTTATAATGTAGTCTTTCTTAGCTTGCATATTCTTCTTGCTTTCATGGTGCTTGCATTTGATGTATGCATCTTTATATTTTAACAAGTGCCTATTTTTGGTTTCGATGAATGGCAAAATATCAGTTTTGATGCTTAAACCCCTTTTTATTATAAATTATTTTTAAAAATTTTCAAAAATATTGAATCAATGCTCAATTTCTTCAAATCTTTATAAAATATTTTTCGAGTTGGATTTTTCGCCTACAATATGGACTCTAGACTATAAAGTTTTCCAAAATATTTTGAATTTTTATTTTCTTACCTAGAAAATGGACTCTAGACTATAGAGTTTTTCAAAATGTGTTGAATTTGGTTTTCTCGTTTAAAATATGAACTATAGGCTGCAGAATTTTTGAAAATGTTCTCACTAGAATTTTGATGCTATGATATAAAGATTTTCTAAATTAATTTTTCCAGCTTAGAATTTTAACATTAAAATACAAGAGTTTTTCCTAAAAAATGTTTGGGTTTTCTCGCATAGAAAATTAATATTAGGATATAAGGATTTTCTAATTTGGTTTTTCTTGCCTAAAATTTTAACGCTAGAATATAACAGTTTTTCCTAAACTATGTTTTTGAATTTAGTTTTCTCGCCTAAAATTTTCGCACTAGGATACATGGTTTTTCAAAATAATTTTTAAAATTTTTTCGGAATCTTAATAATAAATGTTTTTCTTTTGCATCAAAATTTTTCCTTTTGAAATTTAATTTCTATGGAAAAGAAAAGATTTTTATTGTGTTCTTCAACACCTTCTAAGCAATTTACTTCGTCATAATTTTCATTTTATTGCATTTATGACAAGTAGTAGGAGATAACTATAAGTACCCAAAATTTGCACTGCTAAAGAATACATTTAAAGTTTGATGATGATCATGAAATTATGAAAATGCATTGAAAATAACAGTATGGAAAAAATTTGAACTAAATCCTATTAAGTTAAGTCTATGTCCAAAATCTTAAAATAGAAATTAGGTCTATTTAAGCCTAAAAAATAGAGCCCAAATTAAGTAGGCCAAGTTCAGTCTAAGAAAGAAATTGGGTTGGAGCTTAAGGGAGTTCATCGCCTAACCGAAGAGGCATTCATCTCTTCGGTCAGACAATAGGCGTCTAGCTTTATAAGTTATATAAGAGTAGTTTTTGATCTTTAGAAGGTAAATGAAAAGGATAAACTTCATCTTATCCTTTTAATAATTAATCTAATATTATTTAAGATAGGATAGGGCTTAATTTTAAAGGATAAAAAGAATATGATAAGAGTTATCTTTACAAATAATTAAAGGATTTCATTTAAATTATTTTGATAATTATCTTTATTCATCCATTTTTGCTTATAAATAGAGCTCATGTAGGAGTTTTTAGGGGACTTTTAATGGAGAAAGATTTTTAAGAGAAGAATGCTTAAAACATTCTTTTATTCTCAGGTTGTTAAAGACTTAATTAAAATTCATTAGATCTAGGTAGTAATTGTCAGATTTATTTTAATTTCACTTAAGAAAATAATAAATCTTTAAGTCCCTTTGCTGAGGTTCTATTCTGCCATTCTATATTTGAAGTGACATTCCTTACCATAAAAAGTTCCCTGAGGATTCAACAATCAAGTTTTTTATCTTTTTATTTTTGTTTCCTATTGTTTTTGATATTATGTTCTTCTCATCTCTTTTATTTTTATGAAATATATTGAATGATTTGGCATTTAATTTGAGTTCTAAATTGGATAAAAATTATTGTTAGCTATATTTAGACTGTTAAAAAGATGTTTCTATATCATTTTTGAGTTTGCTTGATTCTGTCGTTTTTCATGCTCTTCAGCTCTTCATTAAGCCAAATTCTTACACAATTAGATAATAAGCTATGTAAGTTTTTCTATGATTTATTTTGTGATAATTACTTGTATTTTTATCTTGATTTCACATTTATTCATGAAGACAACTTAGTACTAGATTCTTCTAAATCCTGTTAGAAGATTTTTGGTGTTTATGATTTTGGTTGCTTGTTTTATTTCTATGTGCAAGGGAGATCGATGGCTCCTATATGCGATCGGCTCTATAGTAAACCGATAGCCTATGTGATCAAGCGATCATCTCTGTGCTTTTGTTTTTGCGAATTTTATTTTCTTAAAAAACTGTTTTCGAGTATGAACATTAATTTTGACTTGACATTGTTTAGATTTTAATTTGATGTTGCTATTTCAACTAGTTTGCTAATTTGAAATAATAAAATAAAATTAATTTAACTTGGTATTGGTTTTTGAAAGATGTGATATTCTTTGTAAATAAGAGATATTGACTCATTTATATGTTTCTATTCGTTTTTTTTATTATTAATCTGATTGTGAAGTGAAAGGAAGAGCTCGAGGAGGGGTTTGTACTATTTAGGCTCACACAATGAAGAAGCCCATTAAAATGGACTAATATTAGGATTTAAAAGTTATTTTATTTTTTTTTGTTTTATTTCAAAGGATATAATTTAATCTCATTTTTCCTCCCTCATTTCTTTAGTATAACTTAATTTAAGTTTTTGATGGGTTGTAACTTAATATTCTTTCTTCTTCCCCTCTTTTTATAGTTGTGATGTGTATGTGTGGTGAATGATACATGCACAATGACATAACCTGAACTTAATAACCTGATGGCATGTGAAAACTTAGTAACTATTAAAAATGGCATGCACGTAAAATTGTTAATATGTTTATGGATTGCTTGGTTGTTTAAATTGTATATTGCATGTAATAAGAACTTAACTAAAAATAAATAACTATAATAAATAAAACACAAATGGAAGTACAGTATTTGAACTTAGTTTCTGAAGGCGGTTGTTGGGCCTCCATGAAATTCAATTGCTGTAAAATTCGACGGTCATAATTATTATCCAGGTGGCAACTCTTTTTATGATTCTAGCTTTTGTAGTTAGTTTTGTACTCCCAAGTAGGTTGCAAAGCTCACACAGTGTCATGATTGCCAAATATTTGGACACGCACTAAAGTCCATAGCGTATAAAAATATTTTAAAATTGCCACACATGTATTTTCAACTACTTTCACACATATAAAAAATTTTAAAAAATAGGCTAATATAATATTTTAATTAAAATTTTATTATATTTCAACATGTTTGCATTTCTTTATAACTTAATTTGAATCTTTCTAATCCTAATTTTATTTTTATTTCTTATTTTATGAATTTTTTATTTTAAAGTATGTAATAGAATAAAAATAAAAGTCTAAGGTTGTGAAAGGTTAAATAGTGCAATATGTTGAGATATAAGTTTAAGAATGTCAAAGAATATCCAAGTATAGTTTAGGGTATTTTTCCATTATAATGGAGAAATACCGCATTCTAACTCGTGTACTCTTGACTTTTTTCACATTGTATTCTTGTACATTTATTTTGATATATTGGAACCCTATATTTTTATTTTTTTTTGTACATTGAGTCTTTATTGGAGAGAAAGGATAACTAACATTAAAAATATCCAATTTAATTTTTGTAATTTAAAATATTTCTATTATATTCTTATAATTTTTATTTTCAACCAATTGAGTTATAAAAATTTTAACATAAATCAACTACATTATTAAAAATTTTAAAAATTATGTATATTTTCAACTTTTTCTTATCTAATTGAGATGGAGATTATCTATTTCTCACAAATTATAATATTAAAAATATATATAATTTTAACCCTTTTCTCTCTCTCTCTCACCCACCCTTTGTAGTCTATTTTTCTCGGTTTTCTTCTTTGGTATCATCAGTAAAAGGCCAAAAATTAGTTTTTCTTCTCTGTCTTTTATTGGTTTTTTTGTTGTTGTTGTTTTTAGTTAAATAACTTATAGTTTGTTTACATTTAAGGTTAAATCCCCATTTTGTTCATCCTTTTATGATAATTTTACTCTCTTCTAGTGAGAGACTTAAGGATTTAAAAGGATTTAAAAGGAAGATTTAGGTAGTTTGCCTACATCTATGAAGAAGAAAAAGAAAATATGATTGTTATTAAAGAAATTCTTAATTTGGTCTACCACAAATTCAAGGTTTTCTATATAACTTGTAAAATGGGTCTTGTTACACCTATTATTTCAAAGAGCATATTGGAGCACTTTTCTAGCATATCACCTGAAAATTAAGTTTCTCTATTTCAGATTTTAGCTCTTATTTTTGCCAATTTATATATTCTTTATCTGCAGCACGATGTAGTAGTGTTATTGTGACTGCTTTTATTTTCTTTTCTAATGTTATTTTTTCCTTTTTCTCATTGATGTATCCTTTAGAGTAATATTTTTTGTTATAATTTGTTCTCTCTTAATGTTTATGGTTCAAAATCTTACTCTCTTCCTTGTATGACCCAATATTAATTAATAATATATATTTTTTATTTGTTCAAAATATATATATATAAGTTTAAACAATTATAAAATATTTATAATAAAATACATAGATTTTAATTCTTATTAAATATTTATCAAAATTAATAGTAAATACAAATGTAAAAATTAATACATGATAAAATTTTAATTAATAAAAAAGACACCAAAGCTATTTAGTAAATGAAATATAATAAATTATATTCACCTATATATAATTTATCATATTTATCTAAATATATTTATAATTTTTGTTCAAAAAATATGTAATATAATTCAAAATTTAAAATTTAAAATTTAAAATCAATGGTTGATATATTCTTTTTATATAACTATATGTCTGTATTTAAAAAAAATTAGAAATTAAATTTAATACCAATAATAATTACTTAATTAAAACTTTCATATTATTCAAATATCATTTTTTTTTAAAACATAAGAGAATCTAAATTATTTGATGATGAAAAAATATTTATTTCTAATAGTATAAGTTTAAATATTATAATTTTAAAAATAATATTTTGATATTTTATTCATTTAGAAAATATTAATTAACAACAGAATTATTAATTTATTGAACCTTATTTATAATAGTGATGATTGTATATGATAATACTTTTATTTTTTATTCAACAAATATTATAAATTTTTATTAGTATTTTATTTACTAAATAGTTAATATGTTTTTTTTATTATTTTAAATTTTTGTCATGTATTAAGTTTTTACTATATTTTTTCTTAATTGTATAAATATTTAATGGACAATTCAAATATACGTATTTCATAATAGAATATTTCTATAATTTTTATAAATATATATATATATATATATATATTTAAATATTATAAATTTATTAGAAATAGACAGCCTATATTTCTATTAGATAAGAAAAGGTTGAAAAGTATATAATTTTTAAAATTTTTAATAAAGTTAATTGAATTATTCTAGCAATTTTAAAAATTTAATTGGCCAAAAATAAAAATTGTAAGAATTTGATAGAAAAGTTTTAAAATTATAGGAATTGAACTCGATTTTTTTAAACTACCATTATCATTTTCCATTCAATATGGTTCTATATATTGAAAATTAAAAATATAGAGTTGTATTGGATCAAAATAAATGTAAAAGGGTGGAATATGGAAAAAGTTAAGAATACGTGAGTTATAAACACAAGAGAACACCTTGGATGAGCCTAGGATCTCTGATCCGTAGGTTCTCCGATGCGTAAGTTAGAGAAAGTCTATTCAATATCCAATATAATGTAAGATATAAGCCTTTATATAGGTATAAGAAGGACATACTTAGTCTTATTTGGATTAGTATCATATGAGTCCTAATGAGTAATGAATTAGGACTCCTTTTGATT
>CATIWO010615861.1:0-12810 GCA_949673435.1 Macaranga tanarius | reverse complement strand
CTTAAATAATTTAACATTAAAAACAACATTCATTAAATTAAAATGATATTAATTACAATACAACACTAAAAGTAAACTAAATAGATTACGATACAACCATAAAATTAAACATTACATAAATTTTATAGCTTTACACTAATTAATAATCCGATAAACCAGTTCCGGATCCACACACTTTTCAACAATCTTATCATCTTTACACACTTTCCAAAAAAATACAAAAAAAAAAATTCTATTTTATTATTGTGTAAATTGAACTATTTTATTATTAATATTTGAATGTGATATTTTATTTTTTGTGATAAATTTTTTATATGTAATTTTATTTTTATTAATATATAAGTATTAAATATGACATATAATTAAATAATGATTAATTTATTAATTTTTATTATAAATGATAATTAATAAAATTATATTATTGTTTTAGGGGGTTTATTAAAAAAAATTACTGTAGAATACACATTTTGACTTAAAATTCGCTGCATTTTCGCCTTTTTTGGTTGGAGATGGCCTTAGGGTTGCGGGCATTTTAGTCAGAGCGACTAAACTTAAGCAATAACAGAAACAAACCTAAAACCCTCTTTCTCTGCATCATCATCTCTTTCCCTCCAACACACCCACACACACACACACACACAGACTCTTTGCTTGACAATGGCTTCAAACCAATCAAAATCAAAAACAAAAGCCAAACATACACTGAAAGAAGTAAAAACCCTTGGCCAACAGCTCCTCTCTTCAAGAAGTCACATTAACAACCTTCCTCTCCTTCTCCCCTTCATCTCCCCTAATTTCCCTCCTCAGTACGTTCTCGAATCTCTCCTCTCTCTCCAGTCTTTCTTCACTCCTTTCCTCCCTTTTCTGCCTCCTCCTTCTTCTTCTTCTAAGAAGAAAAGAACCAAAACGACGGCGGATGATGATGATGCTGAAGTTATTTACAGGACTTGGCTTCGCTCTAAGTTCGATGAGTTTGTGAGGTTGCTTCTCGATCTTCTTCTGCTGCCGGAGGTCGACGATGCTTTGAGAGTAAGTTTTTTTTTTTTTTTTTTTTAATTTGTGAATTTTTAATTTTTTTAATTTTTATTTTTTACAATATTTTGATGTTTTAGTGATTTTGTTAGGAAGTTGTATTGGATTCGGTTATGGAATTTGTGAAACTCGGCAATGCAGGAAGATTTCATTCGGCTTTATATCACAGATTACTGCATAATTTGGTAATTTTTTTTTATCAATTTCCCCAATCATAGAGCAATGCAATTCGTGCAGTTAATTGTCTGTTTATACATTATAATCTCTCTCTTTTGTTTTGATTGCTTGCAGGTTAACTCAGCGACCATGGTTGATTTTGTTTTAGACTTGCTTGCCTCCAAGTATTTTAAGTACATTGATATCCGGTATGTTCTGGCCTACTTAGGATCATTTGCTCCCTCTGCTTTCTAGTCTGGGTTTACTTATTTTTATTTTCTCAACACAATATACCCTTGTTTGGAATAAATTGTTTGCAAGAATTGTATTAATGTCAAATTTAGCATGATTCCATTTCTTTTGAGATGCTTATATATATATATATATATATATTTATTTAGTTGAAATAATTGAATTCTGGCAACTGTGGACTTTCCAAAGGTTAGAATTAGCTAAGTAGAATATAATAGAATAGAATAGAATTCTTGCATTTTTCTACTTTATAGTAATGCTAATGGTCTACTCTTTTGTGTCTGGATGAAATCTATAATTGTCCACTCTTCTAAATTTTGTAACTGATATATGTGTTTGGTACTTGCAGTTCAGTTATGTGTCATTTGGTATCACTTCTGTTCAGGATTTATTTAAATTCTTAACTTCTTTTCAGTTTAGATTTTTAGTTCTATTTTGTTCTTTCATTTCGACAATGAGTCATATTTTACTTCTTTTATTGAGAATCTGTTATTTTGTGTTTGGAGCAGTTATTTCACTTACATTAGCCTTGAAAAACTTAATAAAACTTTGGAGGAAAAAGACAGTTCTGGTATGATTTTATAAATGCTTCTCATTCAATCTCCTTTTGTATGGTATTTTTTTTTTGTTTTTCCAATCATTTTATGGATTACTTTTTCTTTCTTCTAGATGAAAAAATTATGAGTGCCAATGGAGATGATCATTCTCATACAAGAGAAAGGTTTGTACATATATACTTATTGTATTCTTTTTCTGCATTTCAAGGATAGCTTTGTGTGCAAAGTTTTGTACTATGGTTTCAATTTGATGTGTGAACTTCCAGAGGAATACTTAGATCCATAGAATTCTTTAAGCCAATCATTTAGAACTGAAAACTAGTAAAGTCAGCAGCCAGTTTCCTTTCATACTTTTACCCTCTACAACATACATGCAGTATTTTCCCTCAGTAATGTTGGGGCCTCTTATTATTGTATGCATTGATTGTACAAATGGTGCAGCAGGTTTATGTCTGTTTTTATATGCACTTAACATTGTAGATTGATCAATTTACATCTGTTGCTGCTATTTGTTGACAATGCACCAAACATTCAACCTTTTTTTTTTCTTGCAGCATGGATCTATCTATTCATAGGATACATTATATTATATCATGCATCCCCAAACTAGAGGACACAAAAGAGAAATCTGATTATGAGATGTGGAGTGGCTCAGGTGACTGTTTTGTTCCCCTGATAGATTTTTTTTTTTAGTAATTTCATGATAATTTATGCATGTAAACATACATGCGCATGATGTGCAGCTCCCCGTGGAAAATAAAAATGCTCTTTCATGAGCTCAATGATAGCATGAAAGTTGGCTGATGATTGCAGAAGCCTAAAAGAACTCTCAATAGCTTTCTTGCTCCGTAACTTCTTCATTTTACAAACTTGCCATTTTGGTGATTATCTAAAATTTTAAATTTGAATTTTCTGCACCTACTAGGATTCTTATTGAAAAAAGTTGAATCTCAGAATGTCTCTGAGCTCTCAAAAATTCAAGATAAAGATCAGAAAAATGTAAGTTATTAATTCATAGTCATTTGGATATTTTACACCAATTTATCTACTAGACATTTTTTTTTTTTTTTTTTTTTGTGAATTTGCTGGATGCTCCAAGTCCACTGTAATCTTTTTAATGTTTATCTTTTGTACTGATTTTTTCATTATTTAAATTCATATAGGGTCTATCTTCTGCTAGTATTAGCAAAAAGATGAAATTAAAGTTCACCAAGGCATGGATTTCTTTTCTTAGGTTACCCCTTCCAGTGGATGTGTATAAAGAGGTAAGCTTCTAACCCTATCCTTCGACTTAAATAAAGTGCTATTAAATGCTAAATAGTTTGTTTTTTAATTATTAGCTGCAGCTTGCATTGTAAAGAGTACAATGTATTGGTTTATGATTCCGAAAGGCTAGATATTATTGTTTGCTTCAAATTGATCTTTTAATGGAAATATTGGATTTTCCAAAACCTTTTAAAATGAGCAATTATAAGCTCTACCAATCAATGCCCATGCAGCAGACTTCATGACTTGGACGTATCAGCCTTTTAACATATTGTATTAAATGCAAAGTGGTGACTTTTGTCTAAAATTTCTTAAGTGTCAATCAATATTATGTTTTTTTAATCTCTGAATTTTTATAGGATATTTTTTTATATTATTTGCAGATTGTGTTTTATTTGCAGTTTGCATGAAAGGTTTAGTCATTTTCATTCTTTTTTTCAATTTATTTTTATCTTTTATAAGTACTTTAATGATCTTTCATAATATGTTAGATAATTAAATGTTTTTGTTTGCATGTTTAATTTAACTTACATTAACTTAATTTTTATCTTGAGTTTAGATTAGAAGCTTTTAACTCATAAACTTGAATTGGTATATGACATGAAAATTTTGGATACTTGTGGATTTACATAAGATTGATGCAATTATTAGAAAAATTAAATTTTTAAAAACATTTATTATATAAAAATTATTATAAATTTAAGCCTTTGTAGTTTGGTTTCATTATATAAAAAATTATTATACATTAAGCCTGTGTAGTTTGGTTTCATCCCATAAAAAAGTATTAAGCCTGTGCAGTTTGGTTTCATTATATAAAAAGTTATTATCTCATTTGTGCATTTCTTTGACTGCACTTTACTCGTCATTCTAACGCATGTTTTATGCTATGCTCTTTATTCTCTCACGTCCTTTTTTAATGCCCAGGTTCTCATTTGTCTCCATCAGGCTGTCATTCCTTACATCTCTAATCCTTTGATGTTGTGGTATACTTTTATATCCAAATTCTTTTCCCTCGAGGATATGATGTCCCTTAAAATCATTTTATAAGTTCTGATGATTAAATCATTTTATACAATCTGATGTTTTTCTGACATTATGCAGTGACTTCTTAACAAGATCGTATGATATTGGTGGTGTTGTCAGTGTAATGGCCCTTAGCAGCCTTTTCATTCTCATGACTCAGCACGGCTTAGAGTATCCCAACTTTTATGAAAAATTATATGCTCTATTGGTACCTTCTGTCTTTATGGCAAAACATAGGGCAAAATTTTTTCAGGTAAGTCTGACTATAAAACTAAATCTTTCTGGCAATGTTGTTGTTGTTTTTTAATGAATTAGAATGTTATTTTTTGAGCTATACGTGATAAAATCAAATTATAACTCAAACTGCAATTCTATTTTTAACGTGGTGATGGATCCATGAAAAAAATATTTTATGCTTTGATGCTGGTTTCACCCATGGTGGATGGAAGTGATTGTTTTCTAGTTTAGGATATTCAAATCCCAATGATAAGGACAAGAGAACTTTGATATGCGTCTTTATGGTTCTGAAGTTGATAACATTCAGATTATGAACTTCAATCAACTGATACGGGATATAAAATGAAACTTCAATGCATTAACATGTGTTTATCTTTTAAACATTGTTATTGACATAAAATATCTCTATGCAGCTTCTTGACTCCTGCCTAAAGTCATCACTTCTTCCAGCCTATTTGGCTGCTGCTTTTGCTAAGAAATTGAGCAGATTAGCTCTTGCAGTCCCTCCCTCAGGTGGAGTGGTTATTATTGCATTGATTCACAATCTCCTGAGGAGGCATCCATCTATCAATTGTTTGGTGCACCAGGTAATGTTTCAGTCTTATTATTGTGCATAGAATTAGCATCCATTTGAGTGAGCTGGCTTTGCTTATTTGTTCCCATTTCAAGGACTGAAGGGTGCAGTACCTCGCACATTTGCTTTTTATTCTCATTGATGATTAAATCACTTCTTTGCCACAGAAAAAATTAGATATATTTTGATAGATTTCCTTCCTTCAAGAAATCTATCTGATTGTGATAAACCTGGATTGTATATTATCTTGCTGATTGAATGGACATTTAAAAGATATGTTCACAGTTTTTTTGCTTAGAGAGGGTGCCTTCATATGGTCATATTCCTCCTCGGAGAAAAGCAGTTTACAAGTGTATCATGAATTTTAAAGATTGAAAGCTTTGGCATTTGTGAATAATTGCATAATTGAACCTTTGAATGAAAGAAGAAAAATAGTTAATTGATATACAATGTGATCTGCTGTGAAGATAACTGCTACATAGAGAATTGCATACAAAATAGGACTTGGGAATTATTGCCTAAAATACAATACCTTCGGTTATTAATTATTATGTTTTATTGGGTTATTTATTTCAGGATGATATTAATGAAAATACAGCTGATAATTCCAAAGAAAAAGGGGAGGATGCTGGCAATGCAAACATTTCTAGAGATGGGAATCATGCTTCTACGAGAAAACCTGGCATTGATCATTTTAATAATGAGGAAAGCAACCCGATAAAGTCCAGTGCCTTGAGTAAGTACTGTTTCCAATTAATTTGAAATTCCCTCACGTTAATTGGCCAGCTCATTTGCATCTGTCTGCCGAAAGCATCCCAATATAGCTGTTCATTAGGTTGAATTCATACAAAAATTTTATCCACATGCATTTTTTTTTTCTTTTAAGTTTGCTTAATAATGATACATTGCGCCAGTAATGTATAGGAGCAGATTATACAAATCTTCAACATAGAAGTGATTTATATTGAGTTTTATATTCTTCTGTCAGTAATTCCTCCAAAGAAGGGGCACATGTTACAAGTAGTCAGGCCTGGCCACGGTTCCGGTTCCATGGTTTATGGAACCGGACCGGAACCGGGCCTTGGCTGGTTCGGTGCCGGTTCCGGTTCTGAACTGGGTTTAAATTTTTTATTAGTTTTTTAATTTTATAATTATATTTAAATAATTTAAAATATTGTAATAATTTTTAAAATAATTTAAATTAAGTCAAAAACGCTAATATAATTAAAATTAAAAATTGGAGTGAATAAATTTCAAATAATAAATGAATTAAAATTAACAATGAAAATAATAGAAAAAAATTAAAGGGCTTGAACTTAATTTTCTTACCAAAAATTAAGTTGCCTACATATCCTCTTGGGGTTTAAGAGGAATCAAAGCCAATGTAATTCTCTTACATTTGAAAAAAATATTTGGTACCCCTTTACCTTATTAACTTGGTGACTACCAATACCGGAAGTTCCTTCGGTTCCGGTTGTTGTCATCTCTACAAATTCGTCATAATTATCATTCCTCTTAATTTCTTGATCCCGTATAACTACTTTTGTCCAATTGTCAACACATGTTTGAACTTCAAGTGATTCGGGAGTCATAGTTGAGTGTCTCCTCCAAAATACTCCCTCATGCGCTAAAAGCTTGCTCAACAACTGTTGAGACTGGACTTGCTAAAATTTGCTAAAAAAAACTTGGAGAGGAGGGAGGTATTTATAGGAACAATTTTTTTATCTTGAAATGACCATATTATCCTAAAAATATAAATGTTTTTAGGGGTAATTTAGATATTTAGTAATTATTATATTATATATAATTTAATTAAAAAAAATTGTTTGTGATTGTTGGCCTTAACTCTCAAGGCCAACTGTCACTTCTACTTACAACGGGCCAATTGGCCAAAAGACAAAGTGTAAAGAAGGCTGTTATTGCTTTTTTTTTTTTTTTTTTTTTTTTGCGGTCCGGAACCGGAACCGCCTGTTCACGGTTCAAAATTTTTTGAACCGGTCTTCCTCCGGTTCCGGGCTTGTTCAGGCCCGGTTCTGGTCCGGTTCTGGGTTTGAACCAGCCCGTGGCCAGGCCTACAAGTAGTTATCCCTTTCTTGATACTCATGTCTCAATTCTCATGGATATATAGTTTTCAGTCTGTTATTTCTCTTTGTTTTTATTGCCCTGATTTCATATCTATTAATTGTGCTTGCTGGGTCTCTTCATTACACAACCAACTCTTACATTTACTATATGAATTAATATGAACAATTTTTCTGATGGTAGTTTGTTTTATGGTAATAAGTTATCATTAATAGGGTTTTAAATAATGGTATCATGAAGTGTTTCGATATCGGTATTGGACTGTAACGTAACGGTAGGCCTGGCCACGGGCTGGTTCAAACCCGGAACTGGACCGGTCAAAACCGGCCCAGAACTGGAGGAAGACCGATTCAAAGCCGGTTCAAAAAATTTTGAACCGTGAACCGGCGGTTCCGGTTCTGAACCACCGGTTTATGGTTCCAAACCAGCAAAAAAAAAAAAAACAGCAGCAACGACCTTTGCACTTTTTGTCTTATGGTCAATTGGCCCGTTGTAAGTAAAAGTGACCGTTGGCCTTTAGAGTTGAGGCCAACGGTCACAAACAATTTTTTTTAATTAAATTATATATAATATAATAATTACTAAATGTCTAAATTATCCTTAATAACATTTATATTTTTAGAATAATATGGTCATTTCAACATAAAATTTTTTTCCTATAAATACTTCTCTCCACTCCAATTTTTTTTTTTTAGCAAATTTTAGCAAGTCCAGTCTCAACAGTTGCTGTTGAGCAAGCTTTTACTGCGAGAAGGAGTATTTTGGATGAAACACGCTCAACTATGACTATCAAATCACTTGAAGTTCAAACATATGTTGACGATTGGACAAGAGCTGCTATACAGGATCAAGAAATTAAGAGGGATGATGATGATAACGAATTTGTAGAGATGACAACAACCGGAACCGAAAGAACTTCTGGTATTGGTAGCGACTAAATTAATAAGGTAAAGGGGTATCAAATATTTTTTTCAAAGGTAAGAGAACTACATTGGCTTTGATTCCTCTAAACCGCAAGAGGATATGTAGGCAACTTAATTTTTGGTAAGAAAATTAAGTTCAAACCCTTTAATTTTTTTCTATTATTTTCATTGCTAATTTTAATTCATTTATTATTTAAAATTTATTCACTCCAATTTTTAATTATATTAGTGTTTTTGACTTAATTTAAATTATTTTAAAAATTATTACAATATTTTAAATTATTTAAAAAATAATAAAAATTTAAACCCATTGGCCTGGTTCCGGTCCGGTTCCATAAACTGGAACCGCCGGTTCCGAAACCGTGGCCAGGCCTGTGTAACGATGTCGCCATCGTGAATTTGAAATAGTTTAGCAAAATTTCAACTTAATGATAAATAAGTACACTTTAATATTCTATACATTATGTTAAAAAATACTTAAAAAAACATATATTTACTTTAAAACAAAAACTACATTAAAAATTATTTTTTTAATGATTAGTTATTTAGGGTACAAAATAGTTAAAAGATGTGTTTACGTAAAAATTAGCTTATATTATAAATTTAAACACATAATGAAGTTAAATAAAAATAATTAAACATGAAATAAAAAATTATTCTAATTATTCAATAATATTTTGAAATAAAAAATTGTATTTTAATTTTTTTATTATTTTATAAAAAAGTAAAATAATAAATTTTAAAAAATACTAATTAAAAAGAAATACGGGTTACAGGGTTGGAGTCTTGGAGATATGTAGAAGGAAAAGAACACTTTACAGTCACTTTTCTGTTTCCATTCCACTTCTGTTTACCTTTTTTTTTCCCTTTTGCTTTAAAGACCAATTACCAACAGAAAGAAGAAAACGATAGTGGGACTCTTCTTTTTCCTCTTCTTCTTCCTATGTTCTTCACCACGCAACAGTAGTATGGCTGTTTTTCAGCTGATACAACCGATAACCCCTGATACCTTGCGAAATCTCTAGCAGCTCTGCAATCCCCATGCCATATCACCTCTATCACGTATTGGTTGCCCTAACATCCATGACAAAATGGCTGATACAAGACGTATTGGCCATTATTTGAAACCCTGGTCATTAGGCTCCACATGATAAATATTGATTTAGGTACCATTGAAGACTGAATTCCTTTGACAATTCAAACTTTTAGCTGTTAGTAAAGTACGTATTGGATAACAGACCTCCTGTATCTTAAGGAATCTGTTACATCAGTGACTTTTGTTTTAGCAGATTATTCTATTCCGTCCTGTTCTCATATTTAATTCCACTTAAAACTCCATATTCTCATATGTATGTGCATATGAGAGTTGGAATGGAAATTACTGTTCAATTATATGCATTAACAGCAATATTCCAACAGGAAGCTCTTTATGGGAAATCGATACCCTTCGTCATCACTACTGTCCGCCTGTTTCAAGGTAGGTAATTGTTAGTGCCTGATCAGCAACTACTAGTGATGCTGTACTCATTTCTGCTTCATTCTATTTTATTTTGTGTTAATTAGGTTTGTTCTATCACTGGAGAATGACTTGACAGTCAGAGACAAGACCACTGAAGTTAACATTAATGATTTTAGTTCTAGTTCATATGCAACAATATTTGGAGAAGAGGTAATATTTTAATCTTTTGCCAATATGTAGCAAATTTGATCATTAATTCCATTATATATATGAAGTATGAACACAAAATAAATGGGTATATATGTGTTTTTTCCTTTGAAAGAATCCAAGATATATGATTAAGTTTGATTTTTCTTGGGTCACATCATTAAAGATGCGCTGCTGTTATAAAATCTATATCTTAGGTATCTGAAAATGTTGGGCACATTAGGTGTCATCTCTAAATCTTAAATGTTTCTTTTTTCACCTTTAAAATTCTAGGACTGTAAGAGCATATCCAACTTTATATATGTCAAACTCTTTATTATAAATAGTCAATCCAAAAAATTCTTTATTTTTAAAATTTGAGATAAGAGTTGGTTTGCCTCTCTACATTTAGAGAGGCAAATCTGACTCTGAGTGCAAGTTTCTATGCACTTTCTTATTTTATTTCTATAATTGATATAGTAAAAAGAAAAATTAAAATCATTAATACTTTATGGAGAAAAATAAAATAAAGAAGTAGAATATAAAGAGTCTATTGGACTTGAATAAAATTTTCTACTATTTATGTTGAAAGATGATCTTTATAACACTAAAGATGCTCTTTAAAATAAAGAGTACCTTATACAATCAAAAGAAACCCTTTTACTGGAGGGTGTATCAATGTTTGTAGCATGGGAGAATCAAGGGAATGAAGGGAGCAATAGTAGAGAATCAACAGAGCTGCAATAGGGAATCAAGGAATTAGTCATGCAACTATTAGGCAGCCTTTGATTTCTAATTATGAATTTATAACAAGATTGTTTAGATTGTGAGGATTAGCATTATGAATTTGGAGTAGTTTGTTTTGATCTTTCTTGATGAGCCCTCTTCATTACTAAAGATAGGTCACCAAAGCGATCACATGGTTCTCTCTTAACGAGCCTTCATTAATTAAGATATGTCATCAAAGAAGAAAAACTCAAACACCGCAACCCTCTCCTTGATGCATGAGTTGCTGGCCCTATAACTAGATCCCAAACCTGGGAATGTAACAGTACCATTGGAGATTCTCTAATAGCTACACGACTTAATTTTTTGTCTGTTCGGCCTTAGGGCTCTAGGTAGTAGTTGCTACAGTTTCATACCATTACTGTCATCATGACTCATGAGACGGTAAATCCAACATGTATGCGCTTTTCGTTATCATTAATGAGATCTGCAAATTCTGATGTGTGCTAAATTCTGGCCTAATGACAAAATCCAATTTTTGCACCAAATATGTCTAACTGCAGCAAATTGTTGCAATTGTATCTGAAAAAAAAAATAAAATTTGATGCTCTTTTGAATAATTCTTTTTTACCTTTTACAAGAAAGGACCTGGGAAGTGAATTAAAAAAAAGAAAAATTCAGATTTATAATAAAATTTTGACCAACCGGATAAAATTGCAAAATTAGAACAATATCAATAAAATTACAAAAAGATGAAATGTTTCATATTTTTTTGACATTAGGGCTTATATATTGTCAGATGTAGTAGTGCAGATTTGTTGATTTTTCTTCTTGTTGTCTGTGCTATAGAATAAAGGCTTTCCTTCTTTCTGTCTTAAGTTTATTCTTGACAAAATTGCAGCTTAGACGAAGGGTAAAACAGGTCCCATTGGCATTTTATAAGTCAACTCCTACTTTTCTGTTCTCTGAGTCTGATTTCCCTGGCTGGACATTCAAATACAAAGAAAGCACAAAAAATGATACTGTTAGTGGCATCTCAAATAAACCTGAAGAAAATGATTTCAATAATGCAAAACGACAGCGGATGGAATGCATATGAACATGGCTGATGCTACAAGCACGCAACAGTTAGAGAAGATAACATATATAGGATTCTTGGTACCAAGTAAATGAATTCTCGATCCATCTGAATTCCTTTTGTAGTTCTTTTCATTCTCTTTTTTTCTCGTCATTTGTTCAAATTGTTTGTAGTAAGTTATGAGCAATCTCTGTTCAAAAAAAAAAAAAAAAGTTATGAGCAATCGATTTGGGGTCTACTGTACATGTAGAGTATGTGTTGGGCGTGGCTGTATTATTATGCATTCCAGATAGCTTTAATAATACACGCTGCTGCAGCAATTAGCAAATTTTGGTACGGTTTTGTGGTTCCCGGAATTAGTTATTTGATTTTGTTTTATTTTTTCTCTCAATAGTGGAAAAAACTTGTGCTACTCATTTAAGTTGTAGTAATTTTAATATGGCTCTTAATAGGCTCCTAATAGATTCGGTACTCTATCATTGTCAATTAAGATATCTGGAAAATTATTGTTTGTGCCTATAAATGATTTCAGTAATTAACATTGTAACTATTTAGGTTGCAATATTATACGACATTGCTATATCATTATATTGTCAAAACACAAGCTTATTGCGTGTTTGGATTTGAAATTTTCTCCACTGTATTTCAGCAAGTAAATTCAGCTGAATTTTAATATGCCGTGCCTCTTTTATTTTAAATAAAATGATTTTCATGTAGAGTAAAGCTTAGTAGAATGAATGAATAAATTTAGTATGTTTGACTGAGAAATACAATGTGATGGTTAAATTGTAATGATATATGAAAAAGATGATATCATTGTCTTGTTAAAACCTCAATACAACAATGAACACGTAACTTATAGGAAAACAACGTGCTCAGAAGAGGGGAAGAGATAGGAGAGAATGGCCACTGGAGTGGTTGAGGCATTGGTTTGGTGTGTCTTTGAAGTAAGCGCATCAATCAGCGAAAGCCCTACCATCGTCACTGCAAGTCTGCATTACACAAGTTAGAAGGCCTTCGTCCAAATGCTTGTTCACAATATGGAAGTATATCATTCCCCAAGAAACAGATGTTGACAGATTGTTCCTTGTTCTTAATATAGCTCACAAATTCTCTTCTCACTCTTCTCCTTGCAGTGATTGATCTATCGGACAGCCACAGAGATGATGACCATCTCAATGCTCTATCAAGTAGACACTAAAATTTGCTGAAGAAATACAGTTAGCTAGAGAAAAAGAGGTAGGAATTGACAAGATACT
>CATIWO010615790.1:0-11093 GCA_949673435.1 Macaranga tanarius | reverse complement strand
ATTATTAATAAAATTTAAAATATTAGTAATAAACCAATCAAACCGAACTATAAATATATATAAAATTTTAGAATATACTAGAGTTCGGTTCGGTTTTTATCTATTTTTTACTCTAAAAACCGAACCGAACTGAACATATTTCGGTTCAATTCGGTTTAAACCGAATTAATATTTTGTTTCTGAAAACCGAATCGAACCGACTGGTTCGGTTTGGTAATTCAGTTTTCGGTTTCACCCCTATGTTTAACCATTGAAACAATATGAATGTGATAATTTTAATTAATACTCAAAGGAATGAAACTCTCAATATAGTGACAAGTGTATGGAATAAGTTATTAAAGAAATCAAATCATGATTTTGATGCTATTAATTATTCATTTATAAAAAATCTGCATTTATGCATGGATTGAGGAATTAAGACCTCAAATGTATTTAAATTGTTTGAAGTTAAATTTACATTGAAATAAGGAATAATGTTGATGTTTATTTACATTATATATGAAAATCTTTAAATAATTCTCACATGATGGAATCTTTTATTAAATGTTTTGTGGAAATAAAGTATCATTCCTTGAAAGGTTATTTTAATAATTGTGTTCATTTATGAGGATTAAACAACTTTGAAATTATTGTCGAGTGTGATCAAAATTGTCATCAGTTAATGTTTTTCAACTAAAGATACATTAGCTGCTCACTGGGTAATTTCCCTATGAAATTACTCACCACTGTTTTATAAAATGATTTTATATATTAGAGTAGTTATTTGATGGTGGTTTACTGGGCCACGATGGTGTACGAGATTACAGAGGCCGAGATGCTTATGCGGTACATAGGGCATCACGATACCGATGCCGAGTAAGTGTTCAGGATCACAGTCTAGCCCATAGGGGCGGAGGTTCGACTGTTTGCCATCCAAGAGGAGCATTTGGATGGTATATGTACGATCTTCCGCATCTTCTACGCTACCTCCATTGATGTATAGGTCATCCTCTCCTGAGTGTGATGCGGAGTTAGTCATCTACATCTTTTGGCTTTTTGGGCTTTTTGCTAGAGGCCTTTATACATCCTTGTGCGATCATTGAGATATTTTTGAGCCTAGCGGCTAGAGAGGTTGTGAGGGTGTGGCGAGGGTTGGAGCTTTCAGTTCACCACCACCATCATCAACTTGTTGAATAGGTCCGCTAGAGTCCCGACTACGAGAGACAGAGAGATGTTATGCTCATCGATACCTATGTATTAGGTTATATTTTTATTAGTATTTGGTACTCTCACCTTTGTACATGATGTATATATTTTTATATTTATGATGGTTATATAGTACTACTGATATTATAATTATATCATGAGATATTAATTGTATTAGAAGTGATTCATGCCATTTATTTATATTTGGAGTATTTATGACTGGAAATGTTATTATTGTGATTGTGATTTATTCTAAGCAAGGATATGATATTTAAGAAATATCCACTAACACATACTTACCTTGCAGTTATATGAAAATGAATGGTATTGATTTTATGAATTGTTCATATAAGGTTAGCAATATAGAATTGTTGTAATCGGGCAATTAAGAAAGTTTAAAATTTTATTTATTAAGAGATTCTTTCTGATTCTAGAAGTAATACATTTAAAATCATTAACTCATTAGTTATGTATACTACTAGAGTTGATGATTGGTGAGGGTGTTATAACAGAGGAGGAACCTACCCAGAAAGTAATGTTTCTATAGAGCAAAGAAAGAGAAAAACAACATCTAGACTTATAAATTGTCCATTTGAAGTTTGGGGCAAAAGAAAGTTTGAAGAAAATTGGAAAATTGAGATAAAGAATAGCTCATATAATCATAAACCTTCAAGTGATATGGTTGGGCCTCCATCTTGTCGACGTTTTTCTAAAGAAGAAATGGGTAAAATTAAAGAGATGACCATAGTGGGTATACCTTTGAAGAAAATACTTATTTCACTTTGAAAATGCAATCCGAATTTGCAAGCAATCGCGCAAACCATATATAATGCGAAGACTAAAATTGCAAAAGAAAGTTTGGCGGGTCGAATAATGATACAATCATTATTTGAGGAACTTCATAAAGGTAATTTTACTTATAACATAAAGTATTATGAAAATGCCATTTGACATATATAATTTTGGCATATCCGACTTCAATTATGTTAAGTAGAAGTTATTCAAGTGTTTTTGTCATGGATTGCACATACAAAACCAATAAATACAAAATACCACTGCTTGATATTATAGGAATTTGTTTTAATACTTCATTTTACTCTTGTTTCATTTTTCTACAAAAAGAATGGAAGGAAGATTATATTTGGGCTTTGATAATGTTTTGTGATATATTAGGAATTGAGAATATTCCATATGTGATTGTATCTGATCGAGAACTTACTTTGATGAATGATGTTCGAACTGTATTTCCAGGAACTGCTAATCTTTTATGCATTTGGCATATTGAGAAAAATATTCTTAGAAATTGTAAGAGTCATTTTGATAAGAAGGAGGACTGACGAGACTTTTTATATTCTTGGAATAATTTGATAAAAGCTCATGATGAGTTATCATTTAATCAAGCTTGGTGTGAATTTGAAAGCCAATTTGAATTGAAGAAAGAAGTTCTTGATTATTGTAGAAAAACTTGGCTTCCTTTTAAAAAGTATTTTATTGAAGCATGGACACAGAAGTTGATACATTTTGATAATCAGGTCACTTCTAGAGCTGAAGGTACTCATGCATTATTGAAGAAGTATCTTCAAGTTTCAACAGGAAATTTTCATAATATGAAAGATAAAATTTGCCTTGTTATTGAATATTAATTTTAAGAGATTAAAGAAAAACTTTCAAATGAGAAGATTCGAGTTTCTCATCGGTATTGCATTCCTTTTGTCAAGGAATTAGTAAGATGTATTTTGAATTTTGAATTGGAGAATACTACATCTATATGTAAAGGTCAATTTTCAAAGAGAATGGGTATTCCTTGTGCATATGAGATGATTTTAAGTATGATAAACTAAGAAATTTTGCAACTTGAAGACATACACCTTCAATGGAGACTTGATAATAGAAGTTTCAATATTAGTGATGGTGGATTGGATGATCACAAGGTTCAATTTAACAGTCTTTTAGAACGATTGCAAGAGAAATACCAACAATTACGTTCCTTTGAGAAAGAAAATGTTCATATGTAAATTTCTAAATTGTTGGATACTCCCTTTACTTCTTGAACCAAATTTACAATCTCATAAAAGAAGTTCATCTAATTCAAAGAAAAGAAAGAGTATGAGCTCTACGAGACGAGATCCTTCTACATTTGAAATATTTGAAAAAGGAAGAAAATGTGGTATATGCAAGCAAGTCGGTCATGATAGAAGAAATCGTCCAAAGCAAGACAACCAAGCAAATAATGTTACAAGCATAATGAAAATTATGGATTTTAATTCAGTATCAAGTTCGCATCCTCTTGGTATGTCTCATATTATTTTTAACTCTTTTAAAAGTGGTTATAAATTACAATTTATTAAACTTGTTGCTATTGTTTATACTTAAGGTTTTTTTTTTATTATTTCCAGATGGAGAAGATGAATTAACATGTGTTTGAAGAATATTAAAATTGAATTTAATGATTCATGTATAAGTTATTTTTAATTATTTTATCATTTTTGCGTTAAAATTAATAATTTATGTAAATGTTGAGTGAGATTTATAATAGAATTGATGGTTACTCATTTGAACTACTATCATAAAAAAGCAAAAAAAAAAAAAAAGTATTTGTAATGATGAAGAATCATCTTTAAATATCTTTTAAGTAAATATTTTAAGTCTTATTATATGCAAAATAACATATAATATGTTTTTATTATTTGCAGGTTTCATATTATGGTGACAATGGATGAATAATTTTTCAACTGATGCTATGATTTTATATTTTTCATATTTTATTATTGATTTTTTTGAAACTGTTAATCTAAAAAATTAGTATAAAATAGTTGAAGTTGTATTGATACAATTATTTATTTATATTTATGAATATGAATTTTTTTGTTTAATATTTGATTGTTTGATTAATTATAAGTTTTGCATAGTGTGCTCATAAAATTTAATATCAATATAAGTTTTGCACAGTGTACTCATGAAGAAAAGGTTCTTTTTTTTTGAAAAAGAAATTAATTATATTACTGATGTAAATCCAAAGAAAGAGCATTGCAAATAAAAGGCAGGGGAACAGATTCCCACTCCTTGTAACCAGGCATTGAATCCGATGCTCTAGCTAACAAGTGAGTAACCGAATTCACTGATCTATTGACGAAGTGCACGATCCATTCGTCAATCTCAATCAATAGAGATTTACAATCATCAATAAGTAAACCTATTTCCATACTATTCTGGGAAGGCAAGCACAAAGCACGAACCAGCTTTAGGGCATCTGATTCTACCACAACCCTCTGGAGAGAATGCTGCTTAATCCAACTTAAGACTTCACGTATGCCCATGGCTTTAGCTATCAGCGCATTTGCTGACCCAAGAGAAGAGCCAACATATACAGTGCAAAACTCAGCTGCATCATTCCAATAGACCCAACCTTGCCCTATTCCGTAAAAATTACTCCATCAATATTAAACTTCAACTAGCCTGACTATGGACGTTGTCATTGACTGATCCCCTCATCCAAACCTAGGAAGAACTCAGCCTGAACCTGGACTTGAGCTGACTGCCACTAAAATAAAAAATTACTGGCACCATTGATTATACGAACCACAGACTGTCTATGATTATTCCACAAAACCTCATTCCTATTCCTCCAAAGGCTCCATAACACTATGCACACCATCATAATTATGTCCAACGGAGCTCCGTCCATCATAATTATGTCCAACGGAGCTCCATTTATCATATGTGTCAGCCAATCGAACATTGAAGTTCCTAGGGCCGGCATCGGGACCGCTAGCAATTGCCAACATCTACTAGCTAAGGGACATAATAGAAATACATGAGGAGCTATTTCAACGCTTATTGAATAAATAGGGCACTGTAAATCCACTTCCACTCGACGTTGATATAACGCCTGCTTAGTGGGAATGCAACTATAGCAAACACGCCATACTAAATTCAGTACTTTTGATGGAAGACGAAGACTATAAATTTTATACCACCCAGGTACTGGCAAATCCCCAACCTCATCTACATTCTCCCGAAGGACTCGATATGCGCTCTTAACCACATAATTGCCACTTTTATCAAGCTTCCAGTTACAAACATCCTAAATAGTATGAAGGCTTAATAGAATTCTACAAATTAACTCCCTGTCTCGATTATTAAAAAGATCCCTAATAGCCTTCTCATCCCATTTAAGCTCACCTGGGCACATCAGACTATTAACTGAACCACCCTCATTCTCCGAAATGCACTCAGATGTAACATAGGGATTAAGATCATCTGGTAACTATGGCTTTGTCCAAATATTGATATGATGACCCTGACCCACCCTCCAACGAAGCCCATTTTTCACCAGTTGCTGAGAAGCGATAATGCTAGACTATATATAGCTGGGATTATTTCTCAATTTGGCATTGATAAAATCAGACTGAGGATAGTACCTGGCTTTATATAAATGCCCAATCAGTGACTGAGGATTAGACTGCAATCTCCAACCATTCTTCCCTAGCATGGCTAAGTTGAACTCATGTAGCTTTCGAAATCCCATTCCACCCATACACTTTGGTATACACAGCTTATCCTAGCTTCTCCAACAAATTCCTCGACCTTGACTCTTGTGATTTTTCCACCAAAAAGCATTAACCATTCTCTCAAATTCAGAATAAAGTTGCTTGGGTAATAAATAAACACTCATAGCAAAGACTGGAAGAGCTTGAGCCACTGTTTTGATTAGGATTTCCTTCCTTAATTGTGAAAGGAACCTACTATGCCAATGATGTAACCGGGATGCTAATTTGTCTTTCAGAAATGAAAACACCTGTCTCTTGCTTCACCCAATACATAAAGGCAGACCCAGATATTTTTTAGCTCCTTTTTTAGCTTGAACCGACAGTACACCACAAACATCATTCTTATTCTCCACCGCCGTATTCTTACTAAAATGGACTGAAGATTTGCTATAGTTAACCATTTGACCGATGCTTTTTCATACAAGACTAAACAATCTTTAATATATTGGCTTTCATGTCTGTTTGCTTGAAAAATATAAGACTATTGTCCGCAAAGAATTAGTGAGAAATAGAAGGAGCCCCACGCACTATTTTGCACTCATGAATCATACCATACCTCTCATATTTTCTGAACAACGAAGATAAACCCTCAGGACAGATAATAAAAAGATAAGGCAATAATGGGTAGCCTTGTCGAATCCCTCTCTGAGGAACTATTGGACCCAAATCATTTCCATCATGAAGAATGAAATATTGCACCGAAGTTATACACATCATGACCCAGTTAATCCATCTATAAGGAAATTCCATTTTATACATAATATTTCGCATAAAACTCCACTCCACTCGATCATATACTTTAGACATGTCAAGTTTTAGAGCTGTATACCCCACTTTGCCCTGTCTCTTCCGGTTCAAGAAATGAAAAACTTCAGAAGCGATCATAATATTGTCCGACATCAGCCTCACAGGGACAAAGGCGCTTTATGCTTCAGATATGAGACTAGAAAGAACACCCTTAAGCCGATTAGCTAACATCTTGGAAATCACCTTGTAGATGATGTTATATAATGAAATCGGTCTAAAGTCAAAAATATACACTAGCTGATTCTTCTTTGGAATTAGCACAATGGCTGTTTTATTGAAGACCTCGGGTATGGAAGATGAACGAAAAACATTCAAGCACATCTTCATCATATCATCACCTACCACTCCCCAAAACTTCTGAAAAAATGTTGCATTCAGCCCATTTAGTCTCGAGGACTTATCCGGGTGCATCGAGAAAAGTGCTTCCTTTACTTCCTCCGGGGTAAAATCTAAATTTAAAAGGTCCTTGCACTGATCATGTATTATATAGTCGATACATTATAGAACACCTATATCATCACACCCACAAGAGCTAAACAGATCTTTAAAATAAGATACAAGTAAATTGGGGAGCCCATTATCTTTCGTTCTCTATAAATTTGACGAGTCTTTCAGCTGAGAGAAAATATTCTTCTTTTTGCACTTGAAAGCCGAAAGATGAAAGTAGTAAGAATTATTATCCCCTGCTCGGAGCCAAAATTGCTTCGCTCTCTGTTGCCAATATGTTTTTTATTGGGCTAAAAGTAAATTGTACTAACATTTTACCTGTGAAAGAGCCCGTTGGGAATAAGCATCTCGACACATATGAAGCATTTTCATTTGAGCATAACAATCAACTAACTGAGACTTGAACCACTTTTTTATCTCTTCACCCTAAACAAGAAGGTCATGCCCACAGTTTTCAATCTTCTCAGCTAAAGATAGCCCTCGGCTCTCAGTCCAACTATGACTCACCACATCCATACAATCCTTCTCCTGAAGCCATATGTTTTCAAATTGAAACTGACTTTTCCTAACTGACCCCACATTCTCAACAAAATCTAATAGAATTGGGGAGTGATCAGAGATAGGCGATTCCACATTGCATAACCAAACATAACCAAATTATGACATTTATTGAAAGGTGACTAGAGCCTGATCTAACCTCTTCTCAATCCTATCTTCCAGTCTCTGTCGCCTTTCTTATGTAAAGGGATACCCCTCTATACCAAGATCAATCAAATTACTATCTTCCATCACGTGACGAAAACCATCCATAAGCTATACAAGATGTACATTACCACCCTGTTTTTCCTTAGCACAAAGAATGTCATTAAAGTCTCAAATACAATACCATGGAAAGGAAGACTTAGTGCTTAGTTGGCGAAGCAAATTCCAAAATTAAGACTGGTTTCATCTATCAGGGTCACCATAGAAACAAGTTAACCTCTATGTTGCCAAACCTGAGATATTTACAACCACATCTATATAACTATTAGAAAAACTCAATAACTTGAAAACATTCTTATCTTTTCAAAAAAACCAAACCTCTTGTATGGCCTATTGGATCTATAATAAATATCCCCTCAAAACCTAACAAGGTCCGAACTCTTTCCACTTTAACCCAATAAATCATAGTTTCAATAAAAAAAATTGGTTTAGGCTTTTTGAGTTGTACAAGCTCCTTAAGAACTCGAACTATTCGTGGGGAGCCCAACCCATGGCAGTTCCAGCTCAAAGTCGT
Organism: Macaranga tanarius; assembly: GCA_949673435.1. Taxonomy (NCBI): domain Eukaryota; kingdom Viridiplantae; phylum Streptophyta; class Magnoliopsida; order Malpighiales; family Euphorbiaceae; genus Macaranga; species Macaranga tanarius. Next base: position 2,828 of record CATIWO010615790.1, on the reverse strand, counting down.
CATTGGGCTCGGTGGGCCTGGAACCTAGAGCCCACCTTTCTAAAATATCTTGGATCATAAGAAGTTTTAGAGAGCCCAAGATCACTCTCCTCAACTGGCCCATTAACATCTGCCCCATCTGTCATTATGCATCTTTTTGGGTCCAAAATAGTTACCCCCTCATTAAGGAGTTCATCGACCGTTATGATTGGCTTACCATCCAAAACCATACCAGTAATAAATTTACCGCTCACGTCGCTACCACTAATCACGTTATTATGCCCAAGATTCTCACCATTCACCACTCCCACTTCCATATTTGGTTTTTTATTGTTCCTCCTGCCCGAGTCATTATTCTTCCAACTTGGCTTAGTTTCAAGATCAGATTGCGGCCAATTATCTGGTCTAAGCCATTTTTCACCAGACTATATCTGTTGTTTATGAGATGAAGCTCTCATCCAAACCCCATACATCATATCTTCTTTGGAGATTAGGTTTGCAAAAAATTTAGCACAAAACTTGTCAGCGTGTCCGAGCATCCTACAATAAAAATAAAAAGTTGGCAAAAACTCGTATTGGAACTTAACCCAGAACTAGTTCCCTCCAGACCTTTTAATCCTCATCTTGCTTTTCAAAGGTTTATGGATATCTAACTCCACCCTAATTCGCATATACCTCTGCCAAAGACCTCCGAAGTTATTTAGATCACCAGCAATATACCTTCTGATGTAATCTCCTATATTTTGGCTAACTTTTTCAGACATGAATCCTAGTAGGAGATCATGGACTTGAACCCACATTGCAATCGATGATGGGATACATTCAGTTGGTTGGTCACCTGCAGCCAGCCTACAAACCAATAAGGGATGCTGATTGAATTTCCAAGGGCCATCATCAATAACCCTCTTAATATCCAGTTCATGGAAGAACTGAAATAGATACAAGTTTATCTTCAGCTCTTTAATACAAAATCCCTTAATAGGTTTCCATAAAAACGACATCATATGGCGCATAAAATCAAAATGAATTAAACTTTCAGTGAGGAACCGTCCCACCAGATAGAAGCAGAAATCAATTTCAACCCTTTCCACCGCATCTTCATCGACCACCAATCCCCCTTCTTCCTCATCCACTATTGATAAGTAACCGTATGCTTCAGTAAAATTGTGATTCTCACGATTCGAAGATCCCATTGACATGAGTTTCTCTTTTAGCAAAAAAATAGACAACTAGCACTAAAGATAAAAGAAAGAGACTGAAAAACTAAAATTAAGAAATAACTAGCCAATAATGAGATTATAATCCAAATAAGACATCAGAGAATATTTGAAAAGCATGGGAAATATAGAAAGAACACATGCCATAAGGCAAGACATTCCCACTTGTCAGAGGACAAGACGTCCATTAAGAAGGATTAATTATTATTGGCTCATTATTTGTTTAAGGGAAAAGGGCCAAATTGGATCCTGAACTTTGGTCCAAATCTCACATTAGATATCATTATTATTTTTGGACTAAAGTGGACCTTAATGTTAGATTTTTGGCTCAATTTGGACCATCCATCCACAACACCGTTAAAAAAAATGTTGGTAATGACACCGTTAAAGGTGGCAGGAATAAGGGCCAAATTAGACTTTTAACTTTACTTTAAAGTTTATATTTGACCTAAATATTTTTTTTGTTTCATTTTGACTTTAATATAGTAAAGTTCGGTCCATTCTTTAAAGAATTGTTACAATTAAGTCATAAAAATCAAATAAAAATTTAACTTTAACAATAATTACTAAAAATTAGTTCCATTAACAATAACAATTGATGAAATTACTTTCAAAACATATATTTACTATGTTTCTAAATCTTTTTTAAGATTATTAAATTTATAAAAATATAATTTTTAAAAATTTAAAGAAAAGTTAAAATATTTTTTATAGACCTAAAAATTTTCAAAAATTTTAAAATTTTTACAATAAAGTGATATGTATTAAAAAAAGAATTAAAAATTATTTTTACACTTATTAAATTTTTAAAATTTTTTTAATCTATATAAAATATTAATAATTTCAAAAATTGTAAAACTATATTCAAAAATTGTAAAATTATTAAATTTATAATAATGTTGATGAATGGGGTAAAAGGTAGTAACAAATAAATTTATTAAGATGTAAATAAAAAGCAAGGAGAAGGGGAACAACAGGAATAGGTGTTGGGATCCGAGTCACATACACGCAGCGAAAAATAAAAACTTTTGACCCTAAGAACCCCCACCAAGAACCAAGTAGTTCAAATTAAATCAATTTAATCAAGTGTAGAATCTTACCAAGATGAGTTCAAAGGCAAGATTGTAGGAAGGAAGAGAGGAGGTTCACTCCGGTGACACCCTACCTCGAGCTTTTCGTTTTCTTCTTTTGGATTACAGATGCTACTATAGAGCACCGTCCTCTATTGGTATCCACACGAAACAGATCACCCAAAATGAACTCGGTGTGCTAGCACATTTTCTCTCAAATTTCTCTCTGCGTATTTTTTTCTCAAAAAACGTATATTTGTGAATAATAGATGTATAGAGAACTCTAATTCTATATGTGATATATAACTATATATATATATCCATATCAATTAGGGTTTGGAGAGTCCTACTCAAATACCAAAACTATTTTTGGTTTATTATCCTTTATTTATATTTTTATATATATATCCTAAAACTATTTTAGATATATATTTATAAATATATTTTTCCTTTTAAAATTTAATTATGATAACTTTTACCATAAATAAATTTTAACTATTTACACATAAGAGAGATAATTATTTAATTGGGCTAATAAGCCCAATATCCATTTTGGGTCTGT
>CATIWO010615789.1:0-20396 GCA_949673435.1 Macaranga tanarius | reverse complement strand
CTTTTGTGACTTTATTTGCCTATCCATCTTAATTTTTATTCGATTAATATAATATTATCCCGAATTCCCTGTGGATCGACACCCTACTTACTCTATACTAGGTCTTAGAGACTAGGGTTTATAATTTGACCCGCATCAATGATTGGAGAATTGACCTATTACCTTTAAAGCTTATCTCTAAGTCATTTAAAGATGTCTTTAAGTAGATTTACAAGCATTCTCATATCAATATAAATGTAAATAAAGATTATAAAGCCCTATGCCAATTCTTTTTACCCTTTTAGAAGTAGATTCCCTATCTCTAGTCCAATCATTTAACTTAAGTGACAACAATTGCTTTTTCATCAAAAACCCCAATTCTTATTATGAATCTTTGACTAAGACATTACATATGGTGATCAAGCATACATAACACAATTAAAAACTCAATTGTAGCCAAATCATTCATCCATTAATGCAAAATAAATAATATAGTTCATTGAATTTATCATCCATTATAATTCCAATCTACAAAGTATTTAGCCTTGATACATTACGAATAAAACCATAAATATACACAAACAATATTTAATTATTAAGAAAACTATAAAGAGAAAGAGTTAGAGAAGCTCAAGAATGATTGCTAGAATCTCCAATAATCCTTTGATAGTTACTTGATGAAAAGATGTCTACAAGCAAAATAGCTTTTTTGTTCTTATTAAATATACACCAAAAGTCTTCAAATTCCTACCTACTTTTTATCTTTTAATTTTTTATGAAAATCTAATTTCCAGAGACAAAATGAAGTATTTATATATTTGAAAGTTAATAGCCAAATGGTACAAGTCATATCACACAAACAGCTATCAACTTGGTGAAGGATCATATTGCTTCAACATTAGTAGTTACTTCAAGGGTATTTTTGTAAATCCAAATGAGTGAACTAGGTTCAGACATCTTCATGAAATTATAACCATTTGAATTTTCTTTTGATATCAACTTGAATCCCTTGAATCTGAAATTTGTAGGCGAAGTTGTGAGTAAAAGACTAAGACATAGTTTGAATAGTCGTGTGTCTTCAAGTGGTGCCTAATGGTAAAGCTTGGTACCGAGCAATGACAATAACACACTGTCATGACTCATGACTATTAGCTTAGGAGTGCTAACTCATGACAGTATCACATTGTTATGACTCATGACTGACAACAAGGGACAGTGCCGACTCATGACAGGCAGAACATATTTCAAAGCTTGCCTTCTCCACTCTTTTGACCTTGAATGACTTTGATATGCTTATATAACTTCCCTAAACTGCAAACAAACTTCAAAACTCCAATGAATCACTCAAATAAATATACATTTATTAAGAAACAATCAAGATCAAAAGGCATTTATGATTGTAAATAAAATGAAATGTATTAAAACTAGGTTAAAATGTAAACAAAATGCAACCAAATTATGCATAAAACATCATAATACTACTAAGCTAATTGCAACACATCAACTATCTATATCACCAATACGAGGAAAAGAATATGGTTGTCGAGCCTATTTATGGATTTCAGCCTGGACTTCTGACTCAAAATTTTCTAGAGAATCTATCAGTAACCTAGCCACGTCGCACCATTCGACGAGGCATATCTCATGAAGAAGATATCATTATAGGCGATAACTACAAAAGCTGGATACAGTTGTAATAAACAAAAAAAATAAGTTTATTAAGAATCAGAAGACTAGAGAACTTTACAGGGCTAGTGTTCAGGAGTTAAGGAAGAATAAAAAGAAGAGATCTTAGATTTATTTTATTCTTTAGTTTAGCAGTTTAGTCAGATTTAGCTTAGCTTGTTTGATGCTTTCTCTTTTGTTTAGTCTAGTTGTAATAAGCATTTTATACAATATTTGACAAAATTAAAGGCAATCCAATTCATTTATTTTAAGCACAATTGCATATACAAACTGCTTCTGACATTTCTTCTATTATTAGATGGCTTGCCCTTGTAAGTTTTTCATCTAACTATTTTATTCTCTCTCTCTCTCTCTCTCTCCCCTTCTATTTATCCTTAAGTTTTGCCTAGGTCGCCCCTTTTATGGAGTTTTTAACCTAGTAGGAATTTTTTTATGTCTCTAGTTTTTGCCTAGACAACCTCTTTTCGAGGTTTTCTCCCTAACGAGACCTTACAGAAAGTATTTCTTGAGGTTCTCTATGTTAATGGGCTCCTTGAACTCATTTTCGTCCAAGTCTAATAAAATGGCTGCACCTCTCGAGAAAACTTTCTTTACTAAGTAAAGCTCTTCCCAATTTGGTTTAAACTTTTCCATTGGATTGGTGAGAATTAGCTTTGTATGCTTTAATACTAAGTCACCTTCTTTTATCTTCCTCGGCTTTATCTTTTGGTTGTAGGCTCTAGCAATCCTCTTCTAATACAATTGTAAGTGATACATGGCTTTTAACCTCTTTTTATCTAACAGCGTCAATTGTGCCAATCTACTCTCAACCCATTAATAATTTGGAATCTTTGTTTCTAACAAAAACCTTAAAAATTGAATTTCCACCTCAACTGGTAATACCGCTTCACATCCAAATACCAATGAGTAAGGTGTGACCTATATATATATTCTTACAATCATCCTGTATCCCCACAGTGCATCCTATAAATAATTGGCACAATCTCTATAGTTCTTCATCATCTTCACCAAGATTTGCTTAATATTTTTATTTGCAGCTTCAACTGTGCCGTTGGCTTGAGGTCGGTATAGGGATGTCTGGTGATGCTCTATTTTATAATGGTAGAGTAGTGCAGTAGTTTCTGACTAAAATTAGACCCCGTGATTAGTGATAACATGGTATGGCAAGTCGTATCTATAGATTATGTTCTTCTCTATAAATCTCACCATTTGTTTTGATCCCACTGAAGTATACGACTTCGCCTCAACCCATTGAAGAAGTAATCAATTGTTATAATAATATATCAATGCCCATTAGATGTTGTCAGCCTTATTTCTCCCATCATGTCGATTCCCCGAGCCACAAAAGGCTATGGGGACGTCATTCCCTAAAGCTCCATTGAAGGCAGATGGCTAACATCTTCATAAGCCTGATAGTTACAACACTTCTTCATAAATTTTACACAGTTTGACTCCATTGTTAGCCAAAAATATCCTTGTCGAGTTATCTTCTTAGTCAACACCGTTCCATTCATATGGGGGCCACAGACACCTGATGTACCATTTCTATGATCCTTTCAGCTTCTTCTATTTTCATACATCGTAAATGCACTCCAATGAGCATCCTCTTATACAACATCCCGTTATGGCTGATGAACTATCTTGACAACATCCTCAGAGACATCCTTTTTTTATCTATATCTTCAGGGAACTTCCTATTTCTAGGTATCTTTACAAGTCATAAAACTATGATTTTTTGTGAGGTTCCACTAGCATTACCCTTATTTCTTAATAATATGGAGTCCTAGACCTTGCCAAGATAAGAGGCTTAGCAGCAGTCTATTTAACATCTTGCCACATTAAAGCTAAAATAGCCAAAGCATTCACAACTTGATTATCTTCTCGGGGAAAATGAATAAATCTATACTGACTGAAAGAAAGGGTGATAGTAGATAATAAATCCCAATATAACCTTAACTTGTCCTCTCTAACTTCTCATTCCTTAGAAACTTGCTTTACCACCAACTTCAAGCCACCATATATTATAACCTCTTCTGCCCCTACGCTATGCAATGCCTCCAACCTGAAAATGCAAGCCTCATATTTTGCCTGATTATTTGTTACTTTAAACTCAAGCCTTTTTTCCATTGGAATCATCTCACCTTCTAGAGTGATCGAGATTACTCCAATACCTACCCCTTTATTATTGACTACTCCATCAAAATACATGCGCCATCCCTGGACCTTAATTTCCCCCAAGTGCTCATTTGGAAACTCCAATTCCCACTCATGATCATCATCCACCGAATTCTATGCCAAAAATTCTACTATTGCCCTTCCTTTGATCACTTTCTTTGATAAGTAATTAATGTCGAACTCTTTGAGCAGTACTAACCATCGAGCTAACTATCCTGTGAGAGAAGGAGTTTGTTGGAGGTACTTTAGAGGGTTATGTTTTGACATTGCTTGTATTCTATAGGATTGAAAGTAGTGCCAGAGCTTCTTGGTTGCCCAAATAACCACTAAACATGTCTTCTCCACCAAATTATAGTTGACTTTATAAGGTAGGAACTTCTTACTCAAATAATACACCATATGTTCTATACCATTTTCATTTTCTTGTGCCAACATCGCTCCTACTGCTTCTTTTTCTATAACTAAGTACAATAGCAATGGCTTTCCTAGTCTCGAGGGTTGAAATACATATGGCTTCATTAGGTAATTCTTGATGGTTTTAAAAGCCTACTGACACCTGCCATCCCACACCACTGTTGGTCCTTCCTGAGTAGCTTTAAGATTGGCTCGCATATTATGGTCAATTTAGCTATGAACTAGCTGATGTATTACAGGAGACCTATAAACCCTCTCACTTCCTTCTCCATTCTGGGTGCAAGCATCTCGCTGATTGCTTTCACCTTATCTAGATCAACTTCTATTCCCCTTTGGTTGATTATATGTCCCAACAGTTTACCAGAGGCTACCCCGAACACATACTTCTTAGGATTCAATCTCAAGTTGCAATTTTTAGCTCTCTTTAAGAACTTTTCTAGACCTTTAAAGTGCCCTTCCCTAGTCTGGGACTTCACCATCATGTCATCCACGTATACTTCAATCTCCTTATAGATCATATCATGCAGCAGTGTAGTGGCCATCCTTTTGTACATTGCTCTAGCATTTTTCAGCCCAAATGGCATCACCAAGTAGTAATAAATTCACTATTCAGATATAAATGACATCTTTAACTTGTCTACCTTAGCCATTATGATTTGGTTATAACTTGAGAATCCATCCATGAATGAGTACATAGCGCTCAAAGCTGCACTATCCACTAATATGTCTATATGGGGCAATGGGGAGTCATCTTTCGGATAGGCCTTATTCAAATCCTGGTAATTAACACACATTCTAACCCTTCAATCCTTTTTAGGTACCAGAACCATATTACCGAGCCACTTTATGTCATCAACTACTTCAAGGAATTTTGATTTCTACTGCTTGTTAACTTCTTCTTTGATCAAGAGTGCCCATTAGGCCCCAAACTTCGCTTTTTTTATTTGATTGGCGTGATATGAAGATACGTAGGGATTTTATGCTCTGCAATTCCTCAATCTATCCCTATCCTCATAACCCCAAGCAAATAATTTCTATCTTTTTCTTAATATTTCTTTTATTTTTCTCTCTTATCAGGAGTAAGGTCATAAGCAATTAATATGTTTTTAGGGTTTTTAATTGTGCCTAAATTAAATGTTTTAGTTTGCACATAATTAATGTCAAATATATGCATAAAATGCTCATTACAATGAGAATAACCATTAGGAAAAACATCACATAAGTAATCAAAAGCATATTTTATTGCATCAACTTTAGAATAAAATAAGTCATCAATATCAAAAAGTTTAGCCAAATAAAAACCATAGTCATTATAAAAAACATCCATAATAGAATTTTGAAAGAAACTCTGCAGATCCACAGCAGCAGTCCTAACCCTAGTATAAAATTCATTCCTCTCATCATGTTCACTATTCTTTCATCCATGGAATCATCGTAAAGCATGCACACCTCAAAGCCTGGACTCAGGGGAATTTCTTTAAAAGCTAATTTTAAAGCCGCAATAGCAGCCTTAGTCTCAGTAGTAATGGACAGTAGAAATTTAACCACTTTTCCCTCATGCAAAAATTTAATCTTCTGATGGATAGTAGAGGGAACTTCATTTAATGGATGAAACTAGAGTCTTCCAAATAACACTGTAAAATTCTCTAGTATGTCAATCATATGTAAAGTAACCCAAGCTTCAATAGGTCTAGTTTTAACCAAAGCTCTAAAAGTGCCTTCCACAGATCTCTTAGTGTCATTATACACCTTTATAATCATATCTGAAGATTGCAGGTCAACGGCAGTAAGTCCGAGCCTTGGAAAAATTTTCAAGAAGCAGACATTTTTTGTAGATCCGTTATCTACCTATTTGTGCCAAAATATAAATTTTTGGCCTATTAATACATCAAAAAGCCCAACTTATTAAATTTATAGATTTTGTGCTTGGGGAAAAAGATTCATGTTATAGGGAGCTTAGGAGAATAAAACTGAAGAGATAAAGAGCACGTGAATCTTTTAGAAGTTACTGGAAAATTAAGAATTGAGCTGATTATCTAGAATTTTATTTAAAATTGAAGACTTAGTGAACAAAGAAGAAAATTCCAAAACAGTTAATGGAGAGATTGTTGAGCTGTGGAGGTAACTCAAGGGGACGTAAGGTTACATAATTAATGTAGGTAATTATTAATAAAGTTAAGGGAGGCTTTACTTCTGTAGAAAGTTAGAAGACTATAAAAATGAAGGCAAGCAGCAACATAGACACACAATCAACAAAACAACCAATCAAAATATCAATCTTCAGTAATTTTTAATTAGCCATCTCCCTAGCTTTTAGTAATTTTATGCTTTTCTCTAGTAATTTTGTACTTACTGCTTTTGAATGCAATTCTTATTTTATATTTCTCCAAGCTTATTTATCATTAACTCTAGCTTACTTATCATTACCTTTAGCCGAATTATCATTTCCTTTAGATAAATATTTTACTGTTTATCATTAATTACAAGCTACAAATTCATTGGAATTTCAACAAATTGTGGTAAACGAGTTTGAGAATCCACATTCATCTGAAAGAAGTCAGTAATTATCAATTTATGAAATTAGTCTTCCCTAACATGCTCATAAATCCAGTTTAACAGAAAAATTGCACAACAATCTTTTGGCACTCTCGGTAGGACACATTCTAATGAAATGTTCAGCTTTGAAAATAGAGAACAAACTTTCTAGGTTGGTAATCCGACCAATACGCCTATAAACAGGTGTTCAAATGTAATAAGTTTACGGAGGATGAGTGCTTAAGGATCAAACTTAAACCGAGGCGCCAGCTTTTGGCTCTTCAAGCGAAAATTATAATACTACTGCAACTGCAACTAAGGGCTTAGATGCTTGAACCATCCTCTCCGATGGGTTGAAAGATGTTCAATATTCAATGGCTCGGATGAATGCTATGTTTCAACAAACCTTGTAGGAGATAACATCCACATTCACCAAAATGGGTGAGGCTTGCCTGAAGAAAATATCTCCAAAGGTGATGGTTCAACCCCATAAAAAATCCAGACATTCATCTCCTGTTAAGCCTAATGATGGAGATCAAGTTCTAGGTGGTAACAAGGAAAGTCCAAGTTCTAAGCTTAGAATCCATAACCATGAGGGTGTTCAGTAAGAAAAAGGCCTGGGGGTAATGTTCACTAAGAGCAGGTACCATTACCCCAAGGTCAGACGACATTTCACCTAGGCAATTTACAAGTTCCTCAAGGCCAACCACCAAATCCTCAAAACCAGGTGCAAGGCTTGGGGGGGCAACATTCTATCTGATGAAATAGCAATTTCTAATGGCCAAGTGCAGAATCTTGAAGGCCAAATATCATTTCATCAGGGTCCTATGCAAAATTTTCAAGGGAAGGATGACTGTGTACCTTCTCCTCAACCCCCAAAGGTGGAAACAAACATAAAGGTAGAAAATAAGGCTCTAGTGGTATTAATTGATCCTATCAATATGGATTTAAATAACAAAATCAAATAAAAAGAGAAGGTGGTTCAACCTTCCAATATGAATTCTAACAGGTTCATAAACTACTGGAGACCAGCCCCTCATAAGAAGTTCTCAACACTAGAGAAAAAGCCTCCTGCACCTGTACCTACACCTATTATATTGAGAAATAACTACAAACCTAATCTTAGGAGGGATGGCAGGAGGCTACCACCAAACTTCAATAGGAAGCAACTAAGATTTATGGTGCCCTCACTTATTTCACCAAACAAGTAGTGGCGTAGGGTGGAACATAAGAAATTCCATCAGTTTGAAAGGAGACAAAATGAATAGGAGAACCAACCTGAGGCTAAATTCAAAACTAGGCCTAAAACTATAGAGGGTTTAATTACAAAGAAAGAGGACTTTATGATTCAGAAGGCTGAGGAAAATACTACTAAAATTCTGAACACTCGAGGGGTAGAAGGCATAATAAAAGGTTCAGAGAATAATTATATTGTAGGGGACTGTACTAAAATGCTAAGCAAGGGAGGTGGTGCTGAAATATTTCCCACTATGTGGAAAATAAAAGGAAAATAAAGAAAAATGGTAACTAGCCTCAGTCTAGAAGTTTATCACTTAGTACATGAAGTGGCAAAATTTTGATTTTTAGGTGTGTAAGTTGGCTTGATAGCCACTGTAAATAAATAAAATTTAGTTTTGCTAAATTTTGGTGTGTTATTGTTTGTTTGAAATTTGTTAGTTTGCAAATATATAGTAATTTTGCAAAATTTTAGTAGCATTTTTGCTGAAAATTAGTTGTTTGATAATGAAAATGAATGGTTGTGGTACAAAGTACGCTGTATGCAGTGATACAGATAAAAATATGCTCAACAAATCTGAACTAAAGTAGAAATAAGCCATGTGATAACTACAATATCAAGTCATCTATGAAAGGATGTACATCACAATATCCATACTCCAAATGATCAATATACAAAATGTTAAATAACATTATAGGCATTATAACAGTATAAAAATCTGTAATCAAGTCATAGAAAGTCAAAGTCAAAACCCCTAAGATTCTCCTAAACATTTAGATCTCTTGATAGACTGGGCTTGCTTGGTTGCATCCTGGTACTTGGAAGTCAATTCTTTATTCTTGTGGAGAAGTTTATCTTTCTAGGCTTTCAAAGCTGCTAATTTGGCCTCCTATTCTTCAATGTCCTCGGTTACTTGAAGGAAGATAGCTTTTCCCTCTACTTCTTCTTCTTTGATCTACTTTATCTCGAGTTATTTAGCAAAGAAGGTATCTTTCTCCTGGTGGAAAAGATTGAGATGGCTATAAGTTGTCACGTAAGCTACACTAGACTCCTCTAGGCAAGAAAAGTTCAAAATAATCTAGTTTTTTAAAGCAGTGATGGCAGCTAATTTAAAATGTTTCTCCAAAGTGATAAGAGCTTAAAGAACTATGGATCTCTGGGTCTTCTAGAGGGTACCTTTCTCTAAGCTAAGGATATTCCTCAAATCAATCCTTGTCCTTGAAGCATCATCTGAAGTCAAAGAAGCCATAGGAGGAACCTTTGAAGGAGTCTTCAGGATCCACCATGATCCACACATCATCAATAGAGGACCAAAAGTCAACATCATGTATAACAGCATAATAAACAAGTGTAAGCCAAGGGTATGAAAATGCATAACTAAAGAATAGACAGAAATGGAAGTACATACCTGAGGAATTGCACGAGAAGTCTGATGAGAAGAAGTAAAAGGTAATGGATCCAAGGCAGAGGGTAATGGATCTGAGGGAGGAGTAGATGAAGTATCAGGAGCCTAAGAAATTTTGCCTAATAAAATTGAAGAGAAAATGGTGAGATCATTACCATTATGAATATGACAAAAAACAAGCACGTTGCATGATACAAACATAACTTGTTCTGATAAGGAGAAGTTATCCTTAGGGCAATTAAGGATTTGTTGGCCGAAATGAGCTAAAAGTAATATTTGGCTTAAATCCTTGATAAACTAGTGATGAATTGACGAAATGAAATATATAAGGGTCATTTCCCCAAGGTTCATGGAAGCTATGAGGCATTTCCCTAGCCACTTACGCTAAAGATGCAAAAATACAAAAGCGGTCTGATTTGGAAAAATTTGTTAGGGGAAGTACGGAGGTAATAGGCCAGAATAATATAAGAAAGCTATTTCACCAAATTTTCCCAAGGAAATTCTTGAAGGAAAAGTACAAAATTGAGCACAAGGTCTAGAAAGTGCGAAAAATGCAAAATAACAAATTAGACAATATTTATAGGAGGAAATAAGGAGGTAATGGGCTAAAATAGCCTTGTGGATGACAAGATGCTGAAAAGTACTTATTACCTCCGGAGTTTTGTGAAGTTAAGGTACATATTTAAAAAAAAATATATGCTATAATGAAAAAATAATATTTTCCTAGGTGGTAATGCGAGAAGGATGTTGATGAAGAATAAATTTTAAGGAGCCAGCTTATTGAAGAAATAACAAGAAATCAGGTTTAAAAATAATTTGTTGTGTAATTTTGGCCAAGTCAAAGGATTTTATTTAGTTAATTTCTTTTAATTAGGCCAAAAATTATCAAAAGTAATTATTTTGGTGATTAATTGCTAAAATAATTAAGTTCATGATTAAATTTTGCAAAAATACACAATTAAGACCTGGATGGAATAGGAGGAAATAGCATGTATTTTGCAAAATACAGAAAATTATCATTAAATTACATAGAGAAAAATGCATCTATGCAAGACAAAAATTGGGCAGCATTTCTCCTATATTTCTAAGAATACAATTTTATAATTGACATGTAGAAGCACAATACATCCACAAAGATATTCACAACACAATGTCCAACCAATTTATCACAATATCACAATTCATCCACAATTCACATATCAACAAAGTGCGATAGAAGATGAAAAAGAATTACCTAGGTGTCATTTCCTCCTGATGTAAGTCTTTAGTGCAGGCTTAAGGATGTAGAAGGGACTGGAGGAAGCCGAAAATAATGCAAACCCACTAGTGGTAAGGGAAGGGTTCACGATAGTAGCTCCACTAATGGCACTGCAGCGGTAGCGCTAGTGTCTCTGTGTTTGAAGACGGTGGTAGCAACAAAGGCTTTGGGTCTTCTCCTCTCAGTGGCATCTTCTTCGTGCATGGCAGCAGTGTCGTTAGCTTCTCCTACTCACGTGACACCGACAATCCTTTGAGAGGAGATGGCAATAGGTCGAGCGGCATCTTTTCTCCCTCCAGCAGCAGCAGTATGATGGTGGCTTTAAGACCGACGACTATGGAGGTGGCGATCGATGATGGAGAGGATGAGGGAAAAAGAAGAAAAAAAAAGGAAAAAAAGGTAGAGACGAAGATGACGATAAAAAAAATTTGAAGAGTTTTCGATTTAAAAAGAAAAAAAGAAGGTAATTGGGTTGGGCTCTTATATCCCTATAATTAGCTATGAGCTTGAGCCTAAGCTAATTATATGTGGGAGGTATTGTTTGTGCCAAAATATAAATTTTTGGCCCATTAATACATCAGAAAGCCCAACTCTTAAAATTTATATATTTTGTGCTTCAGGAAAAAGATTCATGTTACAGGAAGAACTGGGGGGAACATGAATCTTTTATAAGATACTGGAAAAATCAAGAATTGAGTTGATTATCTAAAATTTTCTCTAAAATTGAAGACTTGGTGAAGAATTTAATTGTTGGCTTAGGGGGAAAAAAAGAAAGTTCCAGAAGGAACTAGAGGGAACGTTAACAGCTGATAAGTTTGAGGGGGTAATCCAAGTGATGCAGAGGTTACGGAGTTTATGAGGGGATTTATTGAAAAATTGAAAGGAGGCTTTGCTTCTGTAGTAAGTTGGAGGATTATAAAAAGGAAGGCAAGTAGCAGCAGGACACACAATCAACAATCATCAATCAACAATCAACCAAACAACCAATCCAAATATCAATCTTAAGTAAATTTTAATTAGCCATCTCCCTAGCTTTTAGCAATTTTATGCTTTTCTCTAGCAATTTTTTACTTGCTGCTTTTGAATGCAATTCTCATTTTACATTTTTCCAAGCTTATTTATCATTACTTTTAGCTTACTTATCATTACCTTTAGCCGAATTATCATTTCCTTTAGTAAAATATTTTACTATTTATCATTAATTGCAAGCTACAAATTCGTTAGAATTCAAATAAATTATGGTAAAGGAGTTTAGGAATCCACATTCATCTGAAAGAAGTCAGTAATTATCAATTTGTAAAATTAGTCTTCCCTAGCATGCTCATAAACCTGGTTCAACTGAAAAATTACACCAACACTACCATTACATAATAAGTCATATTTCCTTTTATTTCAGCCTTAACGAATAGTACCTTATGATGATCTCTCCCTTCCAAAGGCAAGTCTTCGTCTATAAAAATAATAACTCATTCAGGTCTTTGCATTAGGGAAAGCACCATCTATTCTGGAGTAGTACTAGTTGAGATTTTCTTTTCATACAGGGCCCTTACCATCACATCCCTATGGACTCTAAACCTTATCAGGAGTTCTCATATGTTAGCAATGGTTTCAGCTTCCTTCAATTGCTCTTTCTTTGGCTCTCTCTCCTTATTCTTATCCTTAACTTCAAAGTCCAGTTCATATTTCTTAGCTAGCATATTTTTTTTCTTCCTTTTCTTTTTCTCTGATAGTGCTACCCGTCTGACTTCTTTCTCATCTCCACTTTCCCACATGTCTACTTTTTCTTCTCTTTCTTTATTTGATAAGTCCAAATGTCCAGTGTGTTCACAGCAAACTTAATCAGCTCTCTTCTCTCTTCTTCAACATTTTTTATACCCCTTTCTTAACTAGTTTTGGGTTTGGTATATGTAAGGTCACCAAAGGAGTTTAGTACTTACTTTTCTGTTAAGCCAGTGTCGATCACCAGAACTTATTGGTCGAGAGGTGGAACATTTCATTAGTTTAGTATTGGATTTTTTTGGGTGTTTGGCTTTTTAGTTTCTGAGGCAACAATCTTGCCAGCATCGATGAGGTAGTGGATTTCATTTTAAGTCTGACACATTGATCAGTGTCATGGCTAATAACTTAGTGATATTTGTAGTACAGTTTAGGGTTAGCATGGGGGTGGTGTTTTGGGTGGTAAGGGTTGGAGTAACTTCTTTTTTACCAATTTCTCAAATACTTTAGAAAGGGGTCTACCCAGATTATAGAATCTCCTGGGTTGTCCAATAGCATTAATCTAAACACTACTCCCTGCTCAGTCCTTTCCTCCAGATCTGCCCCCAAATAACTTTCTCTCTTATGCTAGATTTGCCTCCTTTTGAACTCTGAACCTATATAGATCCTCAAAATTTTAAATTCCTAAATCCTTGAGCTTCTTAGAAAGCAATGAAGTGCATTCTTCAATGGCTATAAATAGCTAATCAGCTTCTGCTGGGCGGTGTCTCATCTGTTCTAACTTGCTCCTCCACCTGGTCCAATAATCAGTGAAATTTTCATTGAATCTCTGCCTAGAATTAATCTGAAGATCCCTCAATGATACTTCCATCTGGGAATTCAAACCATATTGCTTTACAAATGCCGCACATAATTCCTTCCAATCATTTTGTATATGTGCTTCCAAGGAATAGTACCAGTGAATTAGCATCCCTTCCAATAACATTGGAAATTTCTTAACAATCTGAAACTTGGTTAGCCCAGTCACCTTCATGTAAGTTATGTATTGCTTCGAGTGCAAATGGGGGTCTTCACTACCGGAATACTTTTTCATATCAGGAAACTTGAACTTTCTGGGTAATGGATCTTCGTCCTCTAGATCTAAATCACTATAATCTAAAGAAGTATCCATTCTCTTTTCTTTCATCATTAGTTGCATCTGATATACCAATTTAACCACATCCTTCACCTGACCTGGCTTCTTAGTATTATCAGTAGGGTAAAACTCTAGTTTGCTAGTTGCCTTAGCAAGAATGCATTCAATGGTGAGTTCCTTATCCTAGGATTTTTAGTTTGGGTTTTGATTATCATCAGAGAATGACAAAACCAATGTCCATACAAATCTCTCAAGACGATAACAATAAATAAGTAGCAGATCTTATAAATAAAACTAAAGTCCTGCATAATGGACTATAATTGGAGGGTAAGGCCCAACCTTAAATAGTCCATTATTAATGGGTTCGAGTTTATAAATAAGACTACTATATGGCATCAAATACATGCATTTCGAGAAGAGCCTAAGGAAAGTTACTAAGCCACTATATGAGTAGGGTCTAAAATAAGGTCAAAGGCTCCCATAGTTTTATACTTTCTTTCCATATCCCCATTTATGGGTCCAAATGACGTACTCAATTGCATTCTACTGTGAGTGACAATAGTTATATACCCTACCACTAGGTTTAAATGAAACACAGGCAGTGAAGCAACAACTACCATTGGGTTATTTAGGACAGAGTGCTCAGTATGTGAAAATGGTGTAGTGAATGCAAAAGAAATAATTAGATAATAGAAAATAATAAAACATGGAATACTGGAATCAGTTTCTCTATCCCTAGAGGAGTCACCACTGTAGGCAGTGGAGTTCAGCGTGCGCCTAAGCATTTGGTGACTAGGGCACTGTATGGGTTCAGGGCCCACTAGAAATACAACCACAAGCCTTTTGAACTTTGATCGAGGAAGAGAGTTGCCACTCGGGTGAGATTCATGAAACTTTTACAACAATTAGATCCCACGAAGGGAGCTCAGCAGCCTTCCTCAAAGACTGAGTCCAGAAACTGGGTATAGGCTTTTGGAATACCCACCTGACCTTACGATTGGCCTCCGTTTATATTTCGTATTTTATTATTTTTAATTATTTAATTTATTTCCTTAATTACATGCAAAGTTGCAATTTTTTTCAAATATTTTCAAATTTTATAATTTAGTGCATCCTTTTAATTAATCCAATTTACATGCAATTATTTTACAACATATATCCATCACATTCATTCACAAGTAGCATCACAATCAGATAGAAAATAAATGAATAAATAAAATATGCAAAGAAATGGAGGGAGTAGAAAAGATTATAACCCTTTTTAACTCGCACACAGAAAAAATAACAAAACGATACTAAAAATTAAATTCGAAGATTTAGTGGTCAACAACCACTAATTATTCCGACCTGCACTTAAGTATTAAATTAGATCTCCTAAAGAAATAACCTACAAAAAACAAGGACATCAGTAGTTAAAAATCAAAGCCATAAGTAATCACTAAATAAATCCACAATTAAAAAATTATATGCAAAAGGCCATAAATTGCCACATAGGACTATCCATGAGGCACAGAGGAGGTGCCTCTTCACTGAGGTGCCGCTTCACTATGATAAGGCGATAAGACTTTTGCCTTAGTAAACAGAGGCGGTGCCTCTTCGGTGAGGCATCGCCTCAGTTACTTCTGGTGTAGAACAGAATTAATAATAATACAAATTATACAAAATTGAATAAGCACTTGACAATTCTAAATAAAATGAATAAAAAATCATTTACTACATACAAAATCATCAATTCAGATGTTTCAAATTGCTAAAAAAAAAGTTATAAGAAATAAAAAAAGAGTTTACTATAAATTGATTTGGCTCTCAGAAAGTATTGATGATTATTTGAAAGCACCAAATAGATGTAGAATTAAACTCTGGCCCTTCTTTTAAGAAAGTAAATAGCCACTATAGAAATTTTTTCTCTTCTGTGTTCTTTTTTCCTTTCTGCATTTTCTCTATTTTTTTCTTTTTATCTCTCTGCAAAAAAAAAAAAATTCTTTGCAAACCTCTCTCTCTGATTCATTTTCTTCTGTAGAATCCCCATTCTTTTTATCTTTTCCTTTTTTTCTCCCCCCACTTCCCCTGTAATAATGTTCTAGAGGAACGTGATTTACAGCTCACTAGTATAGAGAGATTCACACCAGTTTTTTAAATTTTTTAACTTTTTTTTTATTTTTTTCGGAATAGATACTACTAAGGCGGCGCCTGAGTGAAGAGGCGGCGCTTCTGTGGACCAAAAGTCTACAAAGGTGGTGCCTTTATTATAGCACCTTCAAGTACTACATACAGTACACATGCACATGTACCCAAAGAATAAATAACACATAGCATAATAAAAATTTCCTCAAAAGATATTCATATATATACATAAATTTTTGTTCGATACATCAAAAATACCTAATATATATATTACATAGTGTTGAAAATATATACATGAACTCAATTATATAATCTATTCATATGCTAAAATGGTGAATGCTCATGAGATTGGAGATGTTGACACCAAGCACGTTGTCGACCCACCTGAGCTCACAACTAACCTAAACTTCAAGCTTTCTATCAAAGCAAACACCACAAGCTAGGCTATCTAATACCTAAAAACTACAATTGCCAAGGAATGAGCTTGCGACTCAATAAGCAATCATTAAAATAAGCATATATATATATATATAGTTCTTCTCAAGAACTAATTAAGAAAAATACATAAAATACATTGCAACACATCAAAATAGAGAAATTTAGTATAAAAACTGCGCATGGCCATGCAAGAATTGCACATGGCCGTGCCTGAGGATTAGTTTTTCACCTCCGGGCATGCATGGCAGTGCCAAAATGGCACATGGGTATGCCTGATTTGGTGATTTTGCTCTCTGGATGCGCATGGGTGTGCACCCCCCTACATGGCCATGCCAAAATCCTGAATTTAAATCCCGCATATGCACGGCCGTGTTTTAATACCACATGGTCGTGTCTAACAACTTGAGAAACATTTCAAAATGTTACAACAAGATTTCCAAAACTTCATTTTTGGTGCCTCATATACACCAAATCTCATCATTTCAAATAACCCTTTTAATCACAACTCACATTCATCCACATTTAACACATATGCAAATATAATACAATAATGCATGTTATGTAAGTTAGTATCCGACCGGAGTTCTCAATATACATCACACATATTTGACACAAAGCTTACTTTTCCTTTTCTTAATTTTATTTTTATTTTTATTTTTATTTTTATACCCGTGGCTATTCCTGAAACTCTTTGTCCAGCTCAGTCTCAGATATCATACGTACATATATATATCATATAAATGGCCACATCTGAGACTCTCTGCCCAGCTCAGTCTCAGATTATGGAGGCTCTCTGCCTAACTCAATCTCTACACACACATATTTTCCTCACATTCCTCATATTTCTCACATTTCTCACATTGTGCATATGGATTCATTATTCTCACATCAATACATTTTTAATTAACATTGTGAATTACAATTCACACCACCTCAAGTGGATTGCACAATATATGTGCCAACATTCACAATTCATCACAACACTTTCCAAACCAATCAATCAATATTCTCATCAATAATATATACATATATACCACATTCTTGCTACATTAAATAGCATACATGAATCAACATAGTTTCATAACTATAGTTACTTGAAAATCAATATATATATGAATATATCAATAATTACTTACTAAATAGCTTTCAACTCCTTATCAAGCAAAGCTCCCCCTATTGAGTAAGGTCTCCACTACCTCTTCCAACTCCTACACATAATTTCATGCCAATTCAACAATCAAACATTGCAATTCACCCTAAACATCAAAAAGGGTAACTAAATGCTCCTAGTTCAAAATGCCCTAAGAACACACACACAAGTCTAATAACCCCCAAATTACTACTGAAACTAGGGTTATGCGTCTACAATAAATTTCAATTGGAATTACTCAATTAGAATATGTGTAGAATTAATTATAGATTTTGGAATCCATTCGGCTAAAATAGAGCAACAATATGAGTAGTAAAATGTCCAGCCCTATTTGACCCTCCTAGCAACGAATTCAACTAAAACTTAAAAGTTGAAGAAGACTCTCTAAAGTTTTCAGAGAGTCTAACCATGCTCAAATCAGAGCTCTATAGCTCTAGTTATGCCTAAAATAATGATACTGAAAAATAGAGGAGACAGACCCAAAATTAACTAACAACTAAACTCAACTCACATCAATCAATAACACAAGAAACACTTACCAATTGATGCTTTAATGAATATAAGACCTTTTATTGCTTCCTAAGGTAATGAATTGATCACTAGAGAAAAATCACAAACTCTCAAAATCTCTACACTCCCTTCACTCTTGTTGTTCTTCTTTCTTTCTCTACACAAACACATACCGCCCAAACACACACATACATATTAACCCTCACCAATCAAACACCACCACCTAGCCTTCCCTAAAGCCTTCGCCCATAATTACATTTTAACTAATAATTATTACTTAAAAATAATAACAATAATATTTTGATAATATCAACAAATAACAACACAATAACTTGTTACCTCTTTAAAGAAATGGGCATATTACACAATAGCCTACAACTTTCAATTGTGATAATTAACTCCAAACTTTCCTTTCAATTTGATCCCTTTCTACACATATATTCATCCTTAAACTTAAATAAAGTCTACTAACTCTTATACATAATACAATACTTACGTCACACACACGTGTGCTAAAGGGCGGATGTTACATCTATAGCTTTTGGCTGGATTTTTATGGGCTTTAACGGGCTGAACTTGGTGGGCTAGGCTGAATGAACTGTGTGCTTTCTTTAGAAGGGTCAGGAACTATTTTTCATATTATTAGACCCCGTTAGTCTATTTTTCATCATCGGACTTCGCTCGTGGGCCGGACTAAACCATGTGCCAATAATTATATTATATTATATGTTAATATAAAGTACTAAAGATGTAATAAAAAACTAAAAGTAACATGGTTAGTCAAGTCCAAAATTAAAATGATAATAACTATTATTACTAAAATCATAAATTAGTCAAATCTAAATTAAAGCAGCAACAACTGCTATTGCTACTACTACTACTACTAAATTATTACAATTATGAAGTCTAATAATATATTATATCAATATACATATTAAATTGTACATGTATGTTTCTAAACTATAAATAAATCTTAGTATTAAGCATAATTTTTAAAAATAAAATTACTTATAAATAAAAGTTTTATATTTCAAAACTATTAAAATTTATTGGTTAATAACTAAATTTATATTAATATAATATATTATTATTTTTTAAAATTTTACATGTTATAAATGAATTAAATATAAATTTAAAATTTAAAATTTTCTTTTACTAAAATAAGGACTTATATATTAACTATTTAAAATATTAGAGGTATTTGCAATTTGTTAGAGGGATCTGTCAAAGAAATAAGAAGTTGATTGTAATATTTAGGGCAAATTTGATCTATATTGCAAAGTTTAGTGACTAAATTGACCGAAAATGGTCCAAAGGAGGTAATTTGATCCTATGCCAGAAGTTCAAGAGGCAAGTTGACCTTTATTCCTATTAAAATTTATAAAAATGAATATATTTTTTGAAGCAATGAAATTATATATATATATAATGCTACATTTTTTCATAATATTCTGTTGTATAAACTTTGTTTTCAATAAAATTTATATTTCTTTTAAAAAAATATTACGATAAAACTTTATTATATATATAATTTTTTACTTTTTTAATTAAACAAGTTTTATATTTTATATTTAATAAATTATTTGGTCAGTTCTTTTCTAAATATCAATTTTTTCACTTAGGTTTACCTCTTATCAAAATTTTAAATTTCTTAAATTATTTTAAAAACTTACTAAAAATTTATTCACAATAATATAATTAAAATTTTGATTATGGATGAACCTAAATGAAAACTTAATATGCACAAAAAATTAAAAAAAAAGGCATTAAAAATATAAAATTTAAATTTTATAGAATTATAAAATATATTTTTATCATAGTGTCTTTAATTATAGTGTTCTTTTTTATTATAATATTTTATTTTGAAAAGTACAAATTTTATTGAAAATAAAACTTCTATAATCCAAAATAATGTAAAAAGTACTAGTATTATTACAATCTTTTTTATATCTCAACATTAACTAGTTTATTTATTTTTAAAAATTTAAAATTATGTAAATATGTAAATATAAATTTATATTTTTAATTTAAAATTTGAAAAATATTTTACATCAAAACTTATATTTATATTTTTGCTTTAAAATATTAAAACTTAAATTAAGTAAATTTATTTTTTATTGATGAAAAATTTTAAAAGTGATATAGATATTAAAAAGTAAAAAATGGTATGAATGTTAAAATATAAAAATTCAAGGACCAAAAAAATAGTTTGAGTTACAAAATTACACTTTAGTTCATGAACTAACACAAAATTTAACAGAAGGACAAATAAATATAACAGAAACAAAACTCAGATATTATAATTGTGGACACATGGTCTGACCCGGCCCACGAGATGAAAGCCCAATGATGAAAGATGGCAGCTAAAACCCAATTGTCGAAGAACTGGACTCTAAATACCTTTAAAATTTCTGATTAATTAAAAGAATGGCTCAGCCCAGAAAAGTCAAGCCCGGTTGGTCTAATGGGCCGAGCCCATCAGACCAAGCCTCTTGGGCTGTAAAAAGTCCAGAGGCGCCGCCTCTCCATGCAAAAGGAGGCGCCTCTTCAATTAGAGAGGCGGCGCCTCTTTGTCCTGTAACAGAAAAAAAATAAATGAGCTTTAAATGACAGAACGTGGGTCTTCCCACGTTC
>CATIWO010615688.1:0-10363 GCA_949673435.1 Macaranga tanarius | reverse complement strand
TGGTCTTATAGAGTGGAATGTTACCGTTCCATCTTTCTTGTATCACTTTGTTGGATCCAATAAGCAGTTGGGTTATTTCCACCTACGGGCTACGGCCTCTACGATTTTGCACTATTCCTATCCTAGTTCCAAAAATTCAATTCGTCACGTAAAAACCCATAAGTATTAATTAGGGTCACACGCCCATCCGCCTTGGGATGGGATCTGTCCCATCCGCGGGATAGGCATGTAATGAGGGCCCCTTCCGACCAAAAAAACCCCTATTATTAGTTTCCGGTGGAATTATCAATGGAGTACTCAGATGGCCAATTAGTTAGACTAATACATGGCAAAAAAAAAAATTTGAATAAAAAATTATGGCCATGTGGCAACATGTAATTGACCATGATCACTAATTTTGGATTTTGTTTCTTAATCTGCCGCGAGTGTTATTAATTCAATAAAAAAAAAAGTTAAAATTCTAAATTTGAAAAAGTTTTTTTTTTCAAGAGATATAATTAGTGGTCACGTGGCCGATTACGGGTTATTTGCACTTATGATATCCAAGTTTTTAACCGAATATCACTAAAATATCCAACCTCTTCTTCGTAATACAAAACTCTCCAATGTTTGATTTTTTTTTTTTTTTTTTTTGGAAAACATGAACTTCATTAATGATAATCAGCATAAATCAACATAGTAACAGACTCAAAGGGTGGAGCAAACCACACTTGACGACCTGGCATAAAATCGACCAGACAACCTTGCATAGAATCGACCACCCTTGCAACCTCATGGGCAACACGATTCGCAGACCGTTTTACAAATCTAAAGCTAACTTGAGAGCATTCTTGCTTTAATTGCAAAATATCACACAAAACAGAATCAAAATAAAACAAACCAGAATCACTAGCACCAATTGATTTAATAACTGAAAGAGCATCTGATTCAATAGCGATAGGATACGAGACTCCAACGTTTGATTTTGATATCACAGTAATACCCAAAGCTATTTTTCA
The DNA here is from genome assembly GCA_949673435.1 of Macaranga tanarius. Lineage (NCBI taxonomy): Eukaryota > Viridiplantae > Streptophyta > Magnoliopsida > Malpighiales > Euphorbiaceae > Macaranga > Macaranga tanarius. Next base: position 9,365 of record CATIWO010615688.1, on the reverse strand, counting down.
GCCGGCAATACTTACCTGTCACTGATGTGTTAGTCCACATGAAAATAAATAAAGTCACATGTACTTACTGAGACATGTGGCGCAATGTCACAGTATTTAATTATTTTTTAAAAAAATTCTTATTATATCTTATCTTTAAATTTTTTAAAATTAAATTAATTTCAATTTATATTCTTCTTTTTTTCTTTTACAATTTTTTAATTTCCCACAACATCAAACTCTTATTTTTGAAAAAATATCTAAACCTTTTGGATGTTCATCACAATCACCCTCTCATTTTCATTATTGATATAATTGATATATATAAAAAAAGTGGGACAAATTTTTGAGAGGAGGAAGAGGGAAAAAAAATTTGTTTGTAAAGAAAATAATCAAGTAAAAATCATTACACACATAAGCAAATTGAAAAGAAAATTACATGTCCTTTTAATTTCTAATAATTTTAGTTCAAAAAAATTCATAATAATTCAACAAATTACTACTCAAGAAATACATCAAAACCACCCAAAAAAAATAAATGATTCAAATTTTTTTCAACTTTTTTCTTAATATAAATCAATAATATAATAAAATTCATATTTTTTTTTTAGATTTTTAGATCATCACTACCAACATACCACCACCACCATTTTCTACATACATCACCACCACAACCACCATCATTGTCACTAACACCATTTCCACTATTATCCACACAACAATAAAATACCCTTTAATTTTTTTTAAAAAAAAATCATTTAGATCTAACAAAAAATTCAATTAACTAAATCCAAAAAAAAATTATTCACAACACCATTTTTTTTGTTGTTGTCGTCGCTCACACACAGCACCGCCGCTGCCGCTGCAGCAACCATCATCTCCATCGCCGCTCACATAGTCGCCGCTGCATCTGCCGCCCATTCACACAGCTGCCGCCGTCTCTACCACTGCTTGCACAACTATCGGCATTTGTATCAACCATTGATCTATGATCTTCAAATCATAACAACCATAAATCTATATTTTTGCATCATGGATCTTGATAATAACCACATATCTACATATTTATACTATTATAACTATGGGTTTGCCTTTATCTATGGATTTTTATAGTTAAATTTGTAAAAATTGTAATTTTTATATTTTGATTTTGCTAGATTGTTTGAGTTTTAGTTTTATTGAATAGAGAAGAGAAAAGAAGAAAAGTTTTGCTGGAATTTTTAGGATTTTGGATAGAGAAGAGGGAAGTAAAAAGGCCTTTTTTTGAATGGATGAAAGAATAAAAGTTAATAAAAAAATACATATATTAATTAAGTAAATGAATAATATGAGCAGGAGGAGAGAGAAATATGCCACATATATTTCATTAAGCCTATGTAACTTTATTTATTGGGATAAGTATAAAAAAAATACCTTGTAGTTAGGCGCATTTTTACTTATAGGCCTGTAATTTTTTACGTGATATTTAGAGGTATATGGTTTCATTTTCTAACACTTTAATATTCTCTCAACTAATATTGTCATTATTTTATAATAAAATATTAATATAACACTATCTTTCACTAATAAAAATATTTTAAATGTGATTTACCATCAATATGACTATTTAGATACTTTTAGAAATATCATAAATTTATTTTAAAAATTATTTTTTTATTCCTAATAAAATTAAAAATACATCTTATTTTCATTTTTTGTAAATTTATTTTAGTTAGTTGAATGATATACTACTTAGTAAATAATTTTACTATTAAATATTCATATTATTTTATCATTCTATGATATATTTTTAATAATATTACTGAGTAGGGTACTAAAATGCAAGTAAAATCAAGTCACATACCCTTAAATGTTATAAAAAATACCACAGTTCTTTAAGTGAAAAAGCGTCTAACCACATTGTATTTTTTTGTACTTATCCCTTATTTATTTCCATGCAGACCAACACATCAGCGACATTAAGCATTGCCGGCCAGAAATAGCTTTAGGTACTACTGTATTATTTAAATCAAACATTGCATAGTTTTGCGTTATAAAAAAATGTTAGACACTTTAATGGTATTCAGTTAAAAAGTTGGGTATCGTGAGTGCAAATAACCCGGCCGATTACATGTCGTGACATGGCTATATTTTTTATTATTCAAAATTTTTTTTATCATATATTAGTCCAATTAATTGGCCACGTCAGCACCCCGGTGACAATTTTACCGAAATCTAATGATTAAAAATTTAGTGTAACTCCAATTAATAGTTAGAGATTTTCATATGACGAATTAAATTTTTAGAACAATAATGAGAATAGAGCAAAACCTCAAACACTGTAAATGTAAATAACCTCATATTAGTTAATTTGGATTATATATATATATATATATATATATATATATATATATATATATATATATATATATATATATATATATATTTAAGTAAGTTAATTGGACTTTATTAAGGGTAAATTACACCCACGGTACCCAACTTTCATTTGGCCACTTAAAACCTGCAAACCTTTCATTTAGATCCCACAAAAGTACCTGATGTTATATTTCGGCTATCGGCGATGATGTGGCATCCACGTGGAAGTTGACATGTCAAAAATTAATTTTTTTTAAAAAATAGTTCAGCCAATTAAGGCTGGACACATGGGCACTGACGTGGCCCACGTTTCCCTCTTTTCTCTTCCCGCCTTCGATCTTTCAGCAATCAGCACCTATGTAACTTAGTAACCCTAAATAGGAGGGGTTCGGCCTCTGTTGAAATTGGTCAAAGAGGGTAAAATGGAGGGTCAAGAAAATGTTACAAGAGCAATTGGTTTACTAGGTCGGGACCCTGAAAGTGTTGAATACATGATCCATACAGGTGTGTGTACTTTGTTTACGAAAATACTCAAAGAAGGTGCTATGAAAGTTCAGGTTATTATTGTTTGGGCTGTGTCTGAACTTGCTGCTCATTACCCCAAATGTCAAGATCTTTTTGCTCAACATAATATAATTCGGTTGCTTGTTGGCCATCTTGCTTTTGAGGCAGTTCAAGAGCATAATAAGTATGCTATTACCTATAAGGCCACTTCTATCCATGTTGTTGTGTTGGCAAGTAATAATAATTCAGCTAATGTTGCTAATAATATGACTAAGATAGCAACAATGGCCGTGATAGATGATGATCATTGTCGAATTCCTCATCATATGGATAATCAGACTCCGAGTCAGTTTCATAATATGGTTACCAATACCATGGCTATGAATATGGCTACCAAGCCGCCTCAACTTCATAATAGTAATGGAGTTAATCAAGCTAATATTGTCAAGAGCAATGGCAATGGAAATAATGGTTTGAAGCAAAATCATCAGCCGCATCATCAACATAATCAATCACTTTCTGGGGTTAGCATGAAGGGCAGATCTACTAAGGCTAACATGAAAGCCATGGCAACCAGAGCACTTTGGCATCTTGCCAAGGGAAATTCTGCTATTTATCGCAACATAACTGAATCAAGAGCACTCTTGTGCTTTGCTGTTCTATTAGAGAAGGGACCTGAAGATGTTCAATTCAATTCTGTTATAGCATTAATGGAGATCACAACAATAGCAGAGAAAGATGCTGATTTAAGAAGATCAGCATTCAGGCCTAATTCACCTGCATGTAAAACTGTCATTGATCAATTTCTGATAATAATCGAAAAAGCTGATTCTGACCTTTTCTTACCTTACATCAAGGCTATTGGGAATCTAGCAAGAACATTTCGAGCTACAGAGACTAGGATGATTGCGCCACTGGTTAATCTTCTAGATAAAAGAGAAGCAGAAATTTCTAGGGAGGCTTCAATTTAAGATTTGTGCAATGGAATGATAGATATGTCTTTAGGTTTAGATCTGCAAAAGAGATAGGTTACACTTTCTTTTTTTCAAATCAGGAAGCCAAAATATGTTTAGCTTCTCTCGGAAGCTGAAGGAGAGAATGTGGAAAGAGAAGAGAGGGAAACGTGGGCCACGTCGGTGCCCACGTGTCCAGCCTTAATTGGATGGACTATTTTTTAAAAAAAATTAATTTTTTTAACATGTCAGCTTCCACGTGGATGCCACGTCATCGTCGATGGCCAGAATTATGGGTGAGCAAATGTCGGTTCGGTTTAAAAATGCCTAAAACCAAACTGAACTGAACCTATGTCAGTTCGGTTCGGTTAAAAAGTGCTTAAAACTAAATTAAACCGAATCAAATTTTTTCGGTTCGGTTCGGTTATTTTTTCTTTTTTGACTTTCTTTTCATTTTTTTAATTTTAAAATTATTTTATTTATGTAATTTTACAATATTCTAATAAGATTTATAAGATATATTAATGCTATTTTTTTTATTTTTATTTTATTTATTAATTTTTTAAAAAATCAAATAAACCGATTCCCTAAAATACATTTAAATATTTTTTGTTAGGATTTTTTTGATAGTAAATAATTTTATTAAAAGTTCTATGTATTTAGAAACTAATATTATTAATAAAATTTAAAATATTAGTACTAAACCAATCAAACCGACCTATAAATATATATAAACTTTTAAATATACTATGAATTCAGTTCGGTTCGGTTTAATAGATTTTTTTACTCTGAAAACTGAATTAACAATTTTTATTATGAAAACCGAACCGGTCAGTTCGGTTTGATTTTTAGTTATTTTTGCTCACCCCTAGCCGGAATATGACATTAGGTACTTTTATAGGACCCAAATAAAAAGTTGGAGGGTTTTAAGTGACCAAATGAAAATTTGTATTATAATGAAATCATATGTGAAAGTTGAGTACTGTGGGTGTAAGTAACCCACTTTATTAACTAGTTAATATATATATATATATATTAAATTCTGAGCCTTAAATTCATTAAGTCCAAATTTTGATACGTGTAATCCTTGTAATACAAACATTCACTAATATAAGCTAACATGTTAAATTCTTAAAATTCATGATATTTTTTAAAAAAATATATTAAAAAACCTCTTTTTCTACCACAGTAAAAATTCAATTCAACTCCTATTTCATTTACCTAATTCTCCTCTATTACCAGCTCCAGACTCTTATGCACGATTTCTTTCCTATTGCATTCCTTTCAAAACCCTAATCTTCAATTGCAAAAAGTTTTCCTTTGTTTCTCCGACTTAATTTTCTGGAGAAAATTCTCAATTTCTACACGACCAAACAGCCAGTTGGCATGCATTCCACTTCCAAAGCAATAATCCTCACTCTGGAGACGGTGCAAGCCCTAGGTTCGTCTAAGGATATGTTTGATTTAAGCCGAATAGAGATCTTTTATTTTTATTTTATCTGTTTTTAATGTTTTTAGGGATTTTTTTTTTGGGACGCAATGATGGCTTTGTTCCTTGGCTTGCTGAGAGGAGATAACAAATATTTGGTGATGAAATTGCTTCAATTTGAAAGAACCTGTTGCTTCATTAGCTATGTATAATTCCATTTTCTTGTGAATGATTATTTCTTTTGGTTTTCAATGAATGGTTGCTACATGTGATATTTGTGTGATACCCTTTGATTCAATTTTTGCAAATAAGATATGGGTATTGAAGGATTTTGTTTCTTCAATTCATCAAATAATGGTTATTGACAAATTAGTTATTTTACTTTTTTTTTTTTGTTGCAAAAGTGAATAAAGTTATAAGCATTTAGTTCTTCCCATTTTATAATTTATTGTTTGGTTTGATTTCTTGTGTTTTTTTTTTCTTTTGTGATACTGCTAGAGCTTGGAACTAATGGTTACCCCTTATTATCATGGATTAGGTCAACATCTCTCATACATGTTAAGGACTGGGTTTTCCTAATTGGCAAATATTTTGGTTCACTCTGGCCGCTGCAACAAATGTTAAGTCTTTTTGCACCTCTGCATGCGTGTGGGGTGATAACAACAAAGTGATTTTGCTTTGTGTCTTCAGGAGATCAAGGTCATCTCATGTTTGGAGATTATGTTGTGTTTCTGAGAGTTTGTTACTTGATTATGGCTAAGGTCTCTGGCTACCAAAAGCTTGGCTTTTTAAGCTGACTGTTCTTTATTTTGATGTACACGAGGTATGCTTTCTACATTGTGGCATAATTCAATTTGATAATTAACTGAGATAGTTGCAACTGTAATATTTAGTGCAAAGAATATGATCTGGCATAGCCTTTTTTCAGCTGTGAATTATTAGGTAAAAGTGGGATATTTCTAACAAGTTAGGTACAAATTCTGCAGTAAGACAGAATGGTGATAGTAGGATGCCTAGATAGTAATTTACATTACTTATTCAATAAATGTGCCTATTTGTTGTTCTATTTGCTGAGAAGTGTTTAATGATCAGGATATTTTCATTGTGAAATAATCGGGTGATGTATTTCTATTATAGGGCACCAATTAGCAATTCAGTTGCTAAAATGCATTGATTTGTCTTGAGCTGTTTTTAGTTTTAGCTTTCAGCAGGATTCAATATTGTAATTAAAGAAGTTTCCGCTTGCTGATTTCTCACGCTCTAATTACATTAAACCAATACTTCAATTTATTTATTTATTTATTTGTTTGTTTATACTTTGATAATTGTCAATCCCTTTTGCAATTCCTATCTGGATTTATTTTTGGTCAAATTATACTATTCATTTATTTTAAATAAAGTTACCATACATGATGTGCATGACATAAGTGTAATTGCAATTAAAGTGCTGGCAGCTAATAGATATTATAGTAGCTTTGTACTCCACTAATATCTCAACACTAGCGCCATTGAAATTTCTGTTTTATTTTATCATGATTATTATATTTATCTCTTATTTATTCTTCTTTTATTTCCATTTTTTTTTCACTTTTTTAATGAAATTGGACTCCAAATCAAATTTTTATTTTTTAATTAGGATTTATACAAAGATGGTGTTTTGGGTTTTTAGCTATGGCTTATTGGTGTGGAACCCCTTTACATACCTTAGTCCCTGAATCTTTTATTTTATGTTATTTTAGTAGGGATGTTTTTACTATTTCTGATATCATATACGCCGTATCTTTATTTCTTGCATCCTCTTTTCTTACTTCGCTGCACCTTTCTGTATGTCAGCTTGTATTGATCACAGAGGTACACTAGAACGTCTTGCAAGAACTTGCACATTGGAATGTGTTAAAGGGGTCGTTTGCCTAGGTATTACCATTTGAGCTTCAAAGTTTACTTTTGCGTAGAGTTAAATAAATAAATTAAAAAGAAACAAAATGCTGAGAAGATTGATCTATTGTTAATTTAATTCCAGATTAGTGTTAATTTGACAGGCTTAGTAATATTTGTCTTTTAACTATTCACTTGAACCTGTTACAAGTTGTTTGTGACCTTTTTTCACATGTGTGCAAGTTTTGTTGGTCTGATAAAGGTCTGCTACAAACATTTCTTTGTGCACTCAAATTTATTACTTCTTGGATTAGTGAAGAGACATAGGCAGTACTTTTTTCTGTTAACATCATATCAAATGTTAAATAAAACTATTTGACATATATCTTTATTCACAGCTTCAAGAGCTAGCAGCATGGATAACTTTGCAGAAGAACGGGAATTGTTTGATCATGTTACCTGTAACATGTCAGCTTCTGTTGATGAAGTCACAGTCTCTGGTGCTCTTGCTATGGATCTGATTGAGTAGCTGTTTCAGTTCTGCAAAACATAGAGTTTAACAATTGTAATACCTGTTACTGATTTTCCTATCATTTGCTTTAAGACTGAGGTTGAAGTTGAAAGGCTTCATCAGCTAAAAACCAGCGGGATGAAAGAAATTGAAAAGGCAAGTAGAACTTGAAGAGATTCATACATGTGCACCAATATTAATAGATCTAGAGGCCGCCTGAGAAAAAATCATGGCATTGAACGAGTACGAGGACAAAAAAGTAGCAAAAACGAAACTGAAAATGAGATAGCATATATATAAAAAGGTGAGATTGTAGTGTGATTACCCATGGAAATAAACATTGTTCGTGCAAAGACGTTTAGGCTGTCAATTAATGCAATATAATTTCGATTGTTTCTGTGTTATATTTACATTGAAATGTAGCAAATTGGCTTATGAAGAGTAGCTGTAATTGTAATCAGATCCATACATATCACACGTGCAATGGAATTCAAAGAGTAACGTGACACTTTAACTTTAATTTTAATTGTTATTTTAATTATTATTAGAGAATTACATTTAGCTCTAATTTTATAGAACTATTTATTTTTTTTTATAATTGATTGTTATGCAAAATTTATCTACTATATAAAATTTTATTTTATATGCAACTAATATAAAATCTATAAAAAGCAAAATTTATCTTTTATTTTTATTTTTTCCTTTCTATTTTTTTAAGTATTCAAAATTTTTGTCAACATAAATTCAAATATACTTTTAAATAAATATAAAAATAAAATTCTAGGAGAAAATTTTTAAATCAAATTGTAAATAGTTCTTAAATTTAATTTAAAAATAAATAATCATTAATGTATATATATATATATTTAATCCTGAGTTTCAAAGTCATTAAGCTCAAAATTTGACAAGTGTTTACAATTGTAATTGAATTGAAACTGTATTTTTTATTTTAACTAGGTTAACTTATAAAATCTGGATATTTTCAAAACAAAAATAAAATAAAATAAAATTTGGATAATTTAGTACTATATTAATTAAAATTAAATTAAATTAACTAAAATTATAATTATAATTTAAATTAAACTATATTTTCTAATTTAAATTAAAGTAATAAGGTTTTTTATATATATATATATATATCTGTGGACACATGGTCCGGCCCGGCCCACAAGGCCAAAAAACCCAATGATGAAAATGATAGAAAGCTTGGCTCAGCAAAGAAATTAGTTTCTGGCCCATTTATGAGAAACCCAATTGAACCAAATCTATTAGACCAAACCCATTAAACCAAACCCATTAGACCAGCCCAAACCAAAGAAAAGCCCATCAAAACCCATTTTTCCCTTAAGAGGCGCACGCCTCTTTGACACTGGTAGTAAAAAAATTAACGTTACAGAACGTGGAGTGACCCACGTTCTATAACGTGAAATTAACTCTAAAAGTGGGAGTTAATGGGCATTAAAGGCAGAGGGGCTGATAAATAGAAAAAGGGGGAGCTCTGATAAAAGAAAGAAAAGGAGGAGAAACGGGAAGGAACGGGGGGACATAAAAAAAAAAGACAGAAAAAAAAGCCAGAGAAAAACAAAGAAAAAGAAAGAAAATCTAAAAAGACAAGTTCCAGAATCCAAATTCAGTGTTGTGCCAGTCCAGCATCAAAATCTGAGGGCTAAATTATTTTCTTGAATTATTCCAGTAAGTTTTCTCACTTTTGTTTAATTTTTTAATTCTCGCTAATTTTCATATTTTGCTTTTTCTCTTT